>JAECUM010017447.1:0-30974 GCA_016617855.1 Megalonaias nervosa | reverse complement strand
ATATATATATATATATATATATATACCAAGACTCAAAGAATGTCGGTTTGGACAATCTGACATCATCGTATAAAACTGACGCATTACGAAGGAAGTTCTAACGGCATAACATGATTGCATGATGCATTCAAGCTATTAATTCGGATCACCTCAAGTTTTTTTGGTGAACAGAATAATACCTAGGACGTGACTTGCGTCGCCACATCGTTTGCCGTCATTCTCTTCCACCTTTCACTCTGAACATAGATTGCCGATTTCGGATTTTCGGAACACCCTCGTCTCTTTCTAACAAAAGCCGAATAACTTTGACTCCGATAGAGACTCGGAGCAACTCGTGGTTATACTTACCAAGCTGTTTACTTTTGTCGGAGGAACATTAGTTCAGATGTGCGATGAACAGATTTTTGCAGCATGATAGGTGTAAAAAATAACACTCGATGACGTTTCAACAATCAATTCAATCACTTGTCACTTCTAACGTTATTCCTGCAACTTTGTAACGAAACAATTGAATCAAGTCATTGGGTTAGAATACTTTGAAATTATTGCTTACGTTTCTAAGTGATGACAAATCATCTTCTTATTGTGACGTCAATGAAGTTATTATGATGTAATCATGGGCTTGAGGGCAATTAAAAGAAAGGCCAATATTTACACCTGAGGTTTTCTCTTGCATCTGATGGTAATGTCCGATACGTTCCGATTGAGATTGTCGTCGTTTTCTTCCCGTGACTAAGAACTGGTTTTAATACATACAAAAGATTTTAAATAAAATCAGAGACTCTAGTCATATATAACTTAACTTAAATGTAATAGTTTTGAGCCAGTAGCTGAGTGTTTAATTCTGCTTGAAAAACATGTGAGTTTTCGTGGACCTCGAATCCTTTCATTCGCCCTTGTTCCAATTGTTAAGTATGAGCTAATGGTTGAGTAGGTTGGGGCACTGGTGCGTGACAGAACTTGAATTTTACATTTTGCTATTTAGTGTCTGTCTATCTATATATAGGCTCTCATTAATCTGTCAAGACTGCGGATAGATTATTTTTACATGTATAATATATACATGTATTTTTTCTGCCACGAACCTGTCCCTATGCTGATTTTTTAAAAGCAAAAGTCTTCGCATCCAGATCCACCAACCATTGGTCAGAATTACAAAGAGAATTTCTAATGGCATGGTTTGTACAAAATCGTCGAATGATATGATCTATATACCTTTTATTCAAATTTGTCCAGGGATAAGAAAATTCTTTTATAAATTTGAATATTATAATATATACACTCGAAATGCTTGGCTGCTTGGGTTTACGAGCCTATCCGGGAACGGATGAGGACAAATGATGAGGTTATGAGGCTGTCTTGGAATGAATGAGGGAAAATGATGAGGTTAAGAGAATGTCTAGGAAAGTTTGAGGGGAAATGATGAGGTTAAGCGTTTGTCTAGGAATGAACGAGGGAACAAAATAAGATTTAGAGGCTGACTATGAATGTATGAGGGGAACTGATGAGGTTAAGAGCCATACAGAAATAAATGAGAGGAAATGGTAAGGTTAAGAGGCAATGTTTGGAATTGATGATGGAAATTTATGAGGTTAAAATGCTGTCTAGAAATGGGTGACGAGGGAAGATGACGAGGCTAAGGGGCTTTCTTGGAAGGAATGAGGTATAATGATTCTTACATAGTTATCAAGAATTCACAAAGTCTTATTTACTATATGACTGATACAGGATAGAGTAAGGGCAAATTTTATTTACAAGATGACTGATACAGGATAGAGTAAGGGCAAATTTTATTTATTAAATAACTGATACATGATACAATAAGGCAAATTTTATTTACAAGATGACTGATACAGGATAGAGTAAGGGCAAAATTGTATTTACAAGATGACTGATACAGGATAGAGTAAGGGCAATTTTATCTACTAGAAAAATTATATAGGGTAGAGTAAGGGCAACTATTTTTTTACATGTTAAAGGATATTATTCAGGATTGCTGTGAAGACTTAACTTGGGTCTGAGTCTACCAAAACAAGTTTATTTGGGTCTGAGTCTACCAAAACAAGTTTATTTGGATCATCTGAGTCTACCAAAACAAGTTTATTTGTGTCTGAGTCTACCAAAACAAGCTTATTTGGATCATCTGAGTCTACCAAAGCAATTTTATTTGGGTCTGAGTCTACCAAAACAAGTTTATTTGGGTCTGAGTCTACCAAAACAAGATTGTTTGGGTCTGAGTCTACCAAAACAAGTTTATTTGGGTTTGAGTCTACAAAACAAGTTTATTTGGATCATCTGAGTCTACCAAAGCAAGTTTATTTGGGTCTGAGTCTACCAAAACAAGATTATTTGGGTCTGAGTCTACCAAAACAAGTTTATTTGGGTCTGAGTCTAGCATAACAAGATTATTTGGATCATCTGAGTCTACCAAAACAAGTTTATTTGGATCATCTGAGTCTACCAAAGCAAGTTTATTTGGGTCTGAGTCTACCAAAACAAGATTTTGTTTGGGTCTGAGTCTACCAAAACAAGTTTATTTGGGTTTGAGTCTACAAAACAAGTTTATTTGGATCATCTGAGTCTACCAAAGCAAGTTTATTTGGGTCTGAGTCTACCAAAACAAGATTATTTGGGTCTGAGTCTACCAAAACAAGTTTATTTGGGTCTGAGTCTAGCATAACAAGATTATTTGGATCATCTGAGTCTACCAAAACAAGTTTATTTGGATCATCTGAGTCTACCAAAGCAAGTTTATTTGGGTCTGAGTCTACCAAAACAAGATTTTGTTTGGGTCTGAGTCTACCAAAACAAGTTTATTTGGGTTTGAGTCTACAAAACAAGTTTATTTGGATCATCTGAGTCTACCAAAGCAAGTTTATTTGGGTCTGAGTCTACCAAAACAAGATTATTTGTTTGGGGTCTGAGTCTACCAAAACAAGTTTATTTGGGTCTGAGTCTAGCAAAACAAGATTATTTGGATCATCTGAGTCTACCAAAACAAGTTTATTTGGATCATCTGAGTCTACCAAAACAAGTTTATTTGGGTCTGTGTCTACCAAAGCAAGTTTATTTGGGTCTGAGTCTACCAAAACAAGTTTATTTGGGTCTGAGTCTACCAAAACAAGATTATTTGGGTCTGAGTCTACCAAAACAAGTTTATTTGGGTTTGAGTCTACAAAACAAGTTTATTTGGATCATCTGAGTCTACCAAAGCAAGTTTATTTGGGTCTGTGTCTACCAAAGCAAGTTTATTTGGGTCTGAGTCTACCAAAACAAGTTTATTTTGGTCTGAGTCTACCAAAACAAGATTATTTGGGTCTGAGTCTACCAAAACAAGTTTATTTGGGTCTGAGTCTAGCAAAACAAGATTATTTGGATCATCTGAGTCTACCAAAACAAGTTTATTTGGATCATCTGAGTCTACCAAAGCAATTTTATTTGGGTCTGAGTCTACCAAAACAAGTTTATTTGGGTCTGAGTCTACCAAAACAAGATTTTGTTTGGGTCTGAGTCTACCAAAACAAGATTATTTGGGTCTGAGTCTACCAAAACAAGATTATTTGGGTCTGAGTCTACCAAAACAAGTTTATTTGGGTCTGAGTCTAGCAAAACAAGATTATTTGGATCATCTGAGTCTACCAAAACAAGTTTATTTGGATCATCTGAGTCTACCAAAACAAGTTTATTTGGGTCTGTGTCTACCAAAGCAAGTTTATTTGGGTCTGAGTCTACCAAAACAAGTTTATTTGGGTCTGAGTCTACCAAAACAAGATTATTTGGGTCTGAGTCTACCAAAACAAGTTTATTTGGATCAGTTGAACCTTTGATTCTAGACAAAAATTAATTTCTTCAATTTCCACATTTTCTTGGTAAATTTCGTGACAAGCAGAGGCATAGCGACTGGAACAGTATATGTTGTTCAAACATTCAAGGAAGTATTTCTGTAATCTAACACAACTAGGAAATTGACGGACCATTTTAAAAATATCGACTGTATTCTACCACAGCTTTAAATCTTACTTACTCAATTATTGGTCGAAAACATCTACTGTATTCTTAAAGCTGGAATATTACAGACCCTCTTATCAGTCCAACATCGAATTTTTTGTAAGTAACATCCACGATAAACATTCCCATTTCCTTTTGACTTTGTTGTGATGTAATGACTTCAGCTTTACACAGTACCACAGAAAATTTAATTTTCGATAAATAATCGACAAAAGTTTCGAAATTATAATAGAATGTTCATATCAATCTAGTGTTTATGAATTTGACGAATGTGTGACGGCATAATAAAGTATACCCACTTTTTATATTTTATTTAGAACTTATTATGCAGTACAGAATGGAACATTTAATTTTCATGTTGTTTGCTTTTGTACAGATGTACGCTATCTCAATTATGCGCGATGGCATTATTGATGACGTCGATGCTTAAGTGTATAATGTTGAACTGAATAACGTCTGCAAATAAAGGTGCGATATTTTGCCATGACTTGAACCCGAGGGTGGTTGTCATTTAGTCTAAGAGAGAGAAAATAAAACAGACATGAAAATCTGCCCAAGAAAAATAACATGTGAACTACACAAACCTACATTTGGATAAAATTAAGGTGGATTTAAAATATCTACATACTCCCGTCTCTTATCCACATTTCAGACAACAATCAGCGCGTGTACTCGTTTATTTGAAAGCTCTGCTCCTCTGATGCAAGTCAGTGATTCAATGTCGATACCTTTGGATTAGTTTTATCTCGATTTTGAAATAAGACTTTCGTGTTTCCTTGTAAACTAGGGTTCGTATCTTATAGGTTCGCTCACCTCAAATTAGCTATTCAGAAAGTTGGACTGGTTTGATTAGAAGAAAATTTGTGTCTTAGCATAAAAAATGCATTTAGCTTATTTATTAATGACGACGATTTCGTCCATAACAACTATTCATAATACATGCATACTTGTGTAACTTGACTTTTTCTCCAGTAATGACTTTCCTATTGCAAGGTCACGTGTGTCGACATTCAACCAATCAAAAACGGTCACTGTCTCAAAGAGGTTATTTACTTGGGGGTGGGTTACTTGGACATTAATCATGGACTCTTTCTTTCTTGAGACTATCATTTTCTCCAATCACTAATAGTAAATCGCCTTTATTTGCAATGTTTACAGATATAAATTGTGACAAATTCTATGATTGCCGCATTATGGGAATTTAAGGAAGGATGCACGATATGGCACGACTGAACCAAAAATAATGCTCTAACCCGAACGTTAAAACCATGGTTACTTGGGGTGGTCTCTTTCATCAAAGCAAAGTGATTCATAGCGTCGAAACGGGTGTGTTCATGGAAATGATAATCTTTTTCCTAAGGATTGTTACTCTGTGTAATTTGTGCATTTTATCGTTCGGTTCATCAGTTTTCAATCCAACATCGTAAACGAAGTATTATCACCTAAGAATGCAAAGGTGAATCAGCACTGCAAAATTTTTGGCATTGACTGAGTGCAAATTAAATAATCTTCGTCTTCAAAAGCCAAGTCCCGCTATAAAGAATAAATTTAAAGTTTCGCTCCTTGTTTTCCGTGCACATGCGCTCGCATTTTAAGTAAACATTAGTTTGCAAAAAACACGAATTCTGATTTTAGGAAATATTTTATATTCAGAAACAAGCCACCCCGTCCATTGCATGATTAGACACGAAATAACAAATTTATGACCTTTCCCAAAACAGACCATAAATGTTCCAAAAATGAAATTCGTTTTATACAATTTGGCTGTATCTGAAAACTAGGTCGAATTTACATATATTTAAAAAAGATATATAACATCTCTAAAGAAAAGATTAAAAACATATACTCTTACGACCATATGGTCCTAAACTAAGTAACAGAAAAGATCGAACAAAACAAGTTTTGTAAAATTCAATAATAATTTATTTCCTTCAAATATAAAATGAAAATTATTCAAGAACATACAATATTGTGAATTAATCCGAAATAATCATAAAAGTCCTATCACTAAGTCCAAAAGTATGGAGTATTTGGAGCGGAATTCCAGTGGTGTTCCGAATGAATTTCAATCTTGAAAGTGCTGATTCACCAATAGCCAGGAATGATATTGATGTGCTAACAATCTTGATGTATCACAATGATATAATCTTAAATCTTTAAATCGATTCACAATAATCCCAACATAGGGACTTATTCCGAAAGTATTATTGAGCACTTTGTAATTCCAGTGAATAATTTAAATAAATAAATCCTCCCAAATCAAATCTGAACACAACTAAAACAAACTGATTCCATTAGTCAGATGTTGAGATAGGAATGAACAATTTTGAAGTAAACATCCCTAGTATAGAAAACTAAGAGAAAATAACAGAACCAGGATGATGGACATTTTCCCGTGACATTCACGAACACAATCTATTCTAGAATCTTCCAAAGTCAAAAAGCCAGATATGCATGTTTGCCTCCAAGTAATAATGATCTTAATATATAATCAAAAATTATATACAAGAATTAGCTATGTAATCTGTTTGTTAAATAAAAAAGACATTAGTCAGGTAGGCCCATCTCCGACGCTCAATTATGGACAAAGGTAAATCACAATACAAATTAAATAGACTTAACAATACGTATATAATGAAGTAAATCAACAATTAGTAGAAGAGAGAGAGAGAAATACGTATATAATGAAGTAAATCAACAATTAGTAGAAGAGAGAGAGAGAGAGAGAGAGAGAGAGAGAGAGAGAGAGAGAGAGAAGACACTTGTTATGAGCACTGTCTGTTTCGTATTAAGTAAAGAAACGAACTCGATAATATTCTTATTTGCGTTGATTTATATCTTCAAAGCAAGACGTTTTCAGTAATTAACAATTATATTCTAAGTATTAAATCTATAACATAAAACAAAATAGACTTTATTAGATCAAACGCTAACTGGAAATAACACACACCTCTTTCCTTACTGTTTATATTCTTATACTGAATACCATACTTGAATATGCCTCAAAGGAAAGAGATTTCCGAAAATGTATAAATTATATATTACCACACAAAACATTAGCGTTCATTCTTATCATCTTTCTGGTGATCGCAATTTCGATATTATTCATACAAAGATCAGAAACCAATGTAGCGTCGTTAGAAACAGATCTATATGACAAGCACGTAATCCTTGTGCGACTGTGGGGTAGAAACAGAAAATGCATATCAATATGTTTTCATTTGCATTCGACACACAGCCCAAAAGGCAAAATCTTAACGAAGTATTCCATAACACAGCCCAAAAGGCAAAATCTTAACGAAATATTCCATACACAGCCCAAAAGGTAAAATGCTAACGAAATATTCCATACAGAGTTTAAAGGCAAAATCTTAATAAAATATTCGTTCCCATCTCGTCAAATGTAACTGAACTCGAAACTGAGCGAGATTTCTGAATAACTTTAAGTTTGTTTTAAAAATATAACAATAGTAAAAGGCGTTTGAAGTGATCTTAAATTTTAAATGTGAAAGGAATGATTTTATTGAGACATTACAATGACTGGTGATATTTTATGTAGGTGCATTGAATATTAAATTTTATTCTTTCCAATGTTTGGTAACACCTGAGATTACTTGCTTTGGACATATTATTTCCTTTCTCAAAATTTAATTTTTAGTAGCACGTCTTATTTGCTGCATTTGTTCATCTCTTCTGCTGTTTGTCATGTTTGAATACATTATATTACTATATTTGTACGGGGGAAATCTAATGTAATGGAAACTTGTAGCCCGACCCAGTATTCATAATTTGGTAAATATTAAAAGATAAACAGTTCATTCTATGAGGGTAGGAAAAGTTTACATGCTTGTCTAAGTCAATTATACAAGGTATTAAGGTCTCATTTGTCAACAATACGTTTGTGAACTGATAGATAGTGTTGATTGTTATTATTATTATTATTATTATTATTATTATTATTATTATTATTATTATTATTATTGTTATTATTATTTGGTATTTTTTAAGAAATTTTGAATGTTTATAAATCTTTTCCAACTCTCCAAATAGTTAGTTATTTTGAATAGCGATTAGTTTGTGACCTCTTAAGATAAAATCTATTTAAAAAAATATCAAGTTATAATCCATGTATTTCACGCATGACATTCTAAAACTTGCACTAATGGCGCCATAATATGTCTCAAATTAATAAATTTACTGCTTTTACAAAAATTTTGTGTAGATGGAATGTTCTACGTTCATATTTTGGGGGACAAATTAACATCCTTTTAAATCTTGTATGCAACCAAACGGAAGATATTTATCTAACATAATTCTGTCAGCACCCCCCACACACTGAAGTTTGTCGCTAGTAGCTTCACTATTGCGTATCATAATCTATATAGCTGCTTAGTTTGGTTAAAACAGACAGAATATATGTACTTAAGTTTTTCATCCATTACACACACTCATATATATATATATATATATATATATATATATATATATATATATATATATATAGAGAGAGAGAGAGAGAGAGAGAGAGAGAGAGAGAGAGAGAGAGAGAGAGAGAAGGAAAAACTTTGTATTTGAATTATGAACGAGGAGCAATATATTGAATATATTGGTGTGTAGTAAAAGCAGTGACACATACCTTTCTCAGTATCACATTTATGTGCCTATAATTTAATTATTTTTAAATAACTCTAATTTAAATGCATCTACGGCGCGCTTGTCTAACATCTTTTCTTCATAGATAATTGAATTGCTAAATTTTAACCCTTGACAAGGATACCGTATCTGAAAGAAATGGCTTCTATGGGTGTATCGTAATATCACACAATTTGCTCTTGCACAATAGGCGAGTACTCCACCCACAAATAAAAGTCAACATCGCTGAAATCAAATCAAGTAAAAACAGTTCTCTGATATCTTTCCATAACACGTTTAAAGGTGTTGGCCATATTAGTATCACGTTCCGCAATTTCGATACTGATATCGCCCTGCGTTTGGTAATATAGAAACTGTATTCCTACACATTTACTGTACATGCAGCTTATTTGTACGACTATTGATGTTAAGCGTAGATAGCTATGACGCAATATTTGTTGAATTTCTCACCGCATAGTTTTACTTGTTCTACTTTGCATTTTGCCTGTATAATTTCTTTCTAATGTTGAATAGTTCGATCTAAGGACAGTAATACAGAGGATGGGTTTCAAAACAGGGAAACCAACATTATAATACTCCTAGTTGAATGTAATTTAATATTTAAGTAGATAGTTTTGGTTTTGACATTTTACGGGTCTGCAACCCAAGTATTTTACTTAATGAAAGGCCAATTAGATCAAAGTACCTTGCACCAAGGCAACCGACAATGACGACTGATCCTGTTCTATTATACGACTCCCCTCTATTTCGGCCACAAGCCACTGACCACATAACCACTGCAGATCCTGCCATCATTAGTCACCTGTTACGACATTGCAGGAGGTACCTTTTACGACATTGCCGGTGGGCGCATCGCTCCTATTCCACATTCCAAAGCCCACACAGGTTTATTTAAGGCGAAATGCAAGGAAAGTGTTTTTTCTGTATTACTTCACCGTTCATTTACTTGTTTATTTGCTTATTATTCCAATATGTCTGAGGAAAAGCTGGGATTTATGTAAGGCTGTTGATTTATTCCAATTACTCATATTTATTGCACGATTCTCTCTCTCTCTCTCTCTCTCTCTCTCTCTCTCTCTCTCTCTCTCTCTCTTATGCACACACACACACACACACACACACACACACACACACATTGCCTAATTTTGTTTTTGTGGTTTAATCTAAGTTGGAAAGCAACCGTATATCTTTGATAGTGGATCAAAAAATGTGTTGACTCTAATTGTGTTCAGTGTACAATATTCAATGGCTTTACATTGAGTATAGATGAATACATGACACTAGTAAAATAGTCCAAGCTGGTGATTGAAGCAAAACGTGTACGAAGATTAATAATACATGTTTGAAATATGAACCGTTGACAACTCGCTATCGCGTGTATGATGAAATTAACTGATGTAAGTTCACATGATAGGCTATTCATTTTTGTTACAGAATATGCCTTGAAAATACCTTTGTAGATTGTAACTTCCTTTTAATATTTAATTTAGAAGTTTAAAATAACAGTGCAAGAATAACATTATAAATCTACATTCCTAGTGTAATGAGAGAAAACCCTATTTTCAAGTATCACATTCAAATTTTAATCAGCAGAGACTCGTTGACTTTCCAAGTTACAAAGGTTAAAGAACCCGGATAACTGTTTCAAGCTGACATTATAGATCGTTTTCACTAGCAGACGATTTTATCATAGTGGTTATACAGTTACACTGGTCTAACAAAATTTAAAACTGGTCTAACAAAATCTGACATTTCTTCAAGGAATTATTTAGTTATTCCTTTCAGAATATTCCATTCAGAACTAAGTCAGAAGAGAATGAAAAACTTCAATAATTAAAAAAAAAAAAAGTTTAGAAACAATTGCTTTCGAAATAATGTTGCCGGTTTCATTGTCAGAGGTCATAAATTTACAGCATGGAATACAAATTGTCAAATGGGTTTCAAAAGGTTTTAGAAATTTGACATTTTCGACACAGCATACGGCGGGAAAATGTTTGCCTAATATGTGGTCTGACAGAAAGTCTGTTTATACTGCTGTTAACTGATTTAATTATGCTTTATATTTTATAGTGACTTAAAGAACAATTTCCAATTGTCAGACATGACATACAATTAACTCCAAAAGTCTCAGTTGTCTACATTACGACCGCCGATGATATCATCTGATAAGATTTTATCCACAAGAAAATTTTTAATTTTCTAAGTGCTGATTTTAGATGGCAGAAGAAGAGACCAGTTAAGTATATTACTGTGAAAGAGATATTGAATGTTATTCGGCCAAACTGAACATGATCAGGCCTTTCCACCTATAATTGAATTAACACCTTGAAAAGTTTACATAAGCCACCATTAAATATACATGCAAATAGTATACAACGAACCCTGATTAAACCAATTATGTTTAACTGACAGTTTTAAGCAGATTCCTAGCTAGCTAAACGTTTATGATAACATTATTCAATTATCGTGCAATGCAAATAAGAAAATCTTCTACTACCTATCAGTTTATTATTACTGAACCATTCTCAGAGTTTCACTGATACATTCTTTAACATTTTTACACCAGTTTCGTTAATCTATAGAAAGTTGAATTTGAAAGTATTCAAAAAGTTTTAATAAGTCAAATGAATACTTTCATATGTGTTATCCCATTTTCGAAAAACAAATAACTACAACCATGGTTAATAAGTCTTCCAACGTGAAAAATAATTAAACATATGAACATATATATGTTTTACAGAATTTATACTAAAATATGCAGATACTTATTTGGCAGAAATGTAAATTAGTGCAGATTTTATGATGGCAACAATCAAGATTTGCATAAATTTTTCAACGATGCGGATCAATACTTGAAGAGGCTCATCAGTAGGAAACTTAGATAATTTGGCTCTGTAAAAGCTCAATTAGACGTAAAGGTCACCGGCCATACTCCAACATTCCTCTTTTCACATCAGATTTGCATTACATGATTAAAAGTAGTTATGCTCGCTTTAAAAAAGAAAGAAAAAGTATCAAGTGTAGAAAAGAAATAATAATGTAATTACTCGAAATAGAAGTATACAACGCTGTTACTTTCCCTTAGCTACGATTTCCCACCTATAGAGGACGCCAACAGGAAATGACGTACATTTATCTCCAGAAGACGAAGTACATGCTTCTTGTTGTCTAAAATAAAACACTATAAACTATGGATATGGAACATTTAGATGAAACTACAGAAAACTAATTTACTGTTCAGCCTTCTATCGATATGCGTGCATGACTCACTAGATTGTGTCGCTTTCAAAGCTGTTTCATTGTTTCAATTTATTTTGAAAATTCCCGTTAATACAGGTAAAAGGGAATCAATGCTGTCTTCCCTATGTCGGCCGACTTTATACAAAAACAATAAATAAATAAATCGGTACACTTAAAAAAATCCAAACGAACCAAACTTGGCTTCCTTATGTCGGCCGACTTCATAAGAAAAACCGGCACACTTAAAATATACCAAAGTCAGTTTCCGAGGTTGGTTTGCTTTGTAATAAAATAACCTTTGTATCTGATATCCTGTCGGTAAGTTTAAGCAAGGAGTCTATTGTTCGCTGCCGGTTGTGTTTATTCATCACCCGGGCTTCTATTTGTTTGCTATATGTAATCATAATTGATGCTTGCAGGGCAAGTAGAATACACAACAATAACTTGCTTTAATAATACTTTTGTAACGCATGCTAGCGAAAAGATTTTCATTTGTACTCACAGCGAATGTATTTTAAAATAATGATTTTTATTTGCAAGATACCGTCGTATAGTTAACCTGGATGCAATACAATTTGGTCAGTTTGCACTTTGTAATTTACCATGCGTGAATGACAGGTGCCTTCAAGCAATCGGATGATACTTTCGTCTCTTTTGCGATTTTGTTATTTGACACAAGCGATACACACTACAGTAAGGATGCATACGCAAGCCGGCATCTCCTACATATACGGAGTTCGTGGATATATTTTTGTTCTTTAATAAATTTCGCATGATAAAAAAGAAAGAATAAATGATAACAACGCTAACAATGCAAGGTTAGTTTCTTACATTTTTTTTTTCAAATGTGTATGTTTATCAATGTTTTTATATCGTGGGGGGGGGGCACAAATTAAACACAAACTGTTTCCTTTCTTATTTATATGGAATAATGGAGCAAATATGATTGACTAGTAATGACAAGCTTTTAATTTACGCCTGCACACACTAAGACAACTTGAAAAATAAAACAAACAATACAATTAACTGGTAAGAGCTTCATATTGCAACAACTAAACACTGACAAAATGCTCAACATTACTCTCTCTCTCTCTCTCTCTCTCTCTCTCTCTCTCTCTCTCTCTCTCTCTCTTGTGTAATCGAGTGTGTATTATATGCAGCAGTGTTACAACCTGAAGCCTAAAATTAAATATATTTGTTATAATATCGCATGTATACTACCCTTAGAAAAATTTATACGTATTCTGTAGAATATTATCTGTTAAGTATTACTGTTCTATAAATCAATATTGATAATTTGACCGGAAGACTTAAATTGAGAATGTCGTTGTGCAGATGCATATATTTTTTTAGCATAAAAAATGTATATGAATATTTTAATTAGAACGAGCAAGATATGTCAGTTTGTGTTTTCTCTCATACATATGTACGTTACGAAGTATGATTATTTTCTTTGAAAGAATATCAAGATAGTTTGTTTAAATTTAGTTTTTTTCCTAAAACCTATTCCTAAAACCTATCTTACATCAGAAAAAGAACTTGTTCAAACTATTGTTAAGTTGAGCCGAATTGTCTTTCGAGTTGGACCGAATTGTCCTTGGGCCAAACTGACTATAATCCGGCATAAATGGTACAACTTTCCCATCCCTCACTCTATTCCATCCCACTGTTTGAAACCACTTTTTTTTCTGGTAAACAGTGTCTTTCGGAAAAAGAAAGAACCCTTTTCCCCCATCATCACTCTTTCGGTTACATCCATATGCAACACAGTGCACCATATTTGCTGTACAAAAGCACGGTCGTAAGATATATCACATAAAAATTTACGTGGGGAAATTAAACACTTGAATGGCTAGGTTGAATAGAAGGAATAAATGTACGTCATATCCATTTCTGGCACGCGGAAACTACCGATTGTTTACGGAGATTGCCGAGTAGTTTTTTCATTTTAAAAAAACGGACGTTTTAAGTCTAATTAAACATTTTTATGGTGTGGATACATAACAAATGCGTTTTGCTTATGACTATAATAATATCACACGTTTGTACAATATAGGTGGCCAGTGGCCTTTAACAAAAAGACTTATCAAGAAACCCACCCAAGAAGATGAGCAAGTTGAGTATATAAGTGTTTGCCACAGAACAAAAAGAAGCCTAAAAATATATTGAATAATGGAGAAATGAACAATATCATTTAATGTTTATCAAATATTTTACGCACCAAAGTTAGACAAGTTATAAGGGAAAGTACGTGGTCAATGTTTGACAGGAGAGAACATTTATTATTACGCATAAATTGGTATCATTCATTCGGATGAAAAACACGCAATGATTTGCATAAATGGATTAGAATATTAAAGCTTGTATCAATATTAAAATGGAGCCTGTATGCAGTCCTTTAATGGTCTGGAATCTGTAAAAAATATTCAAAATGAGCCTTTAAATAAAGCATCACAAGACAATTTGTATAAAGTATTAATTAGTTTCACAAATGTCCGGTAAGAGAGAGAGAGAGAGAGAGAGAGAGAGAGAGAGAGAGAGAGAGAGAGAGAGAGAGAGAGAGAGAGAGAGAGAGAGATATGCACGTTGAAATGTTAATTACATTTCAATATGGCAGACCTAATGACTGCAAATTAATATTTCGTTGAAATAAAAGTCTTTAAAAAATTAATCACCTCAGATAAAGAAGCATTCATCATTTTACCATCTGCATTTTTTCATCTTACAGATCATGCTCGACAAACAAAATAAAATGTTAAATTGGAGAAATTCAAAGTTGATAGATTCCAAAGATAATCTAACCAGTGGAAAAAATGCCGTGATTTATAAAAATAGATTAGCACAACATTATAGCTGATCAACACGAAGACGGATGAAATTATTTCAGTCTGTATCGGTTATCTATTGAAGAGAAAATTTAGGTCTGATTAAAATGTTTTATGTTTTGTTCTGGTTTGGAATGTCTACATTCTCTCTTTTATAAATTATCGGCGATGAAATCATTTTCAGTTAAGATAGTTGCCATTACTTTTATCTTAGGTGCACATGATAACAACAACAAAACAGTCTCTCAGGAATCGCTGAATACAGGGAAGTACTTTTGTATATATCTCCCATAATAATTTTGCAAAATGTCTACTTTGAAAAGATATTTTGGTTTGGTTATTTGCAAGATTGTCAAATTCATCAAGTTATAAACAAATTATTTGGTAAGTTGACATGAAACAGTAAATCTAACCACCTGTCCAGTTCATCTCATGAATCTATCAGAATCACTTTGTCATCTTCTAATAACCATTTTCGCACTTTTCTTCTTTTCAAATTTGAACGACAGGTATTGTGTTGTTCTAAATGTAACAAAAGCCAAGGGAACAGCTGTTCCAATAACTATTCTATCTAAAGACGTTTTTTTTTTATATAGAAGAAAGTGACAATTCAATTCGTCAGAAAATAAAACAAAATCTTTCCAAAATTTAGGGAAAGCCTCATACTGGCGTTGCAATGAAAATCCCTTTAATCGGAGATGTCAGGGAGCCATGCGAAAGGTCTGGTTAAATGAGACTACATGGTGCAACAGTTTCGAAATCTCTGGCACATCCTGCCATTCACACTTACTGAAGCATTTTGGAATTTCGCTGACAAGCTGTTTTAATGTAGAAAAATATATTTTTAGCTCTGTTGAGTTTCGTACAACAAACCTTTCGCTCTGAATTCCTATGCTTAAAGCATATATCAAGCGGCCCATGTGCGCTGTACGGCATTTATTTAATTGCAAATTCCTAGCATGCGGCGTTGTGTTATTGTACTCAAGTCTGACTGGTCTAGTAAATGTTTCATTTTTTTCAAAGTATTATCCCCATACGAGCTGGTGACAGAAAAAAAATGCGAGTGGTCTAGAGATATTTTGTTTTCCTTCTTTTTAAGACGCCACAGTCTTGCCGGTCCAAACAGACTTTACTTTTTAATATTTTTATTACTCTTGTACTCTCCACTTACACGATTTAAAAGCACAAAAGTATGACCGGTCTATAGCAGATATCAGCATACTTATATTGTAAATTAATGTGACGTCACCTAATGCAGCAGACAAACGTTCGGGTTTGTTTTCTGCTTTCGAATAGAAAATTCAGGTTGACGTTTGCTAAATCTTGTTGCTTGTGATCATTATAGGTTTACCGTTTGTAAATTACGAGTGAAATTTTTACCGTTTGTAAATTACGAGTACAATTTGCACAAAGAAAGATCTAAGATAGTTCAATGAAAAATATACGGAGCCAGTCAGATACAAATATTCCTGACACGATATGAGTGACTTTAAGAAAGACGTTGAAGATCGTTACCAAATCTCTCTCTCTCTCTCTCTCTCTCTCTCTCTCTCTCTCTCTCTCTCTCTATATATATATATATATATATATATATATATATATATATATATATATATACACGCGCGCGCGCGATGATTTACACTGAGAATAGCTACGCGCGGTATGAAAAAGACGACTTAACACTGCGGCCTCCACTTTCCAATGAGGGGAGATTGTCTCGTGACTCTTATCTACGCTTATACTTCACTATACAAAAGGCTAGAAATGAAACCGGTATTTAGTGTTTGCCTTAGGGATACAACCAGTCTCTAACTGTTACTGTAGAGGAAGAAAATATGTTGTATTAATCATCTACTTTTTTCCTTTGCAGAAATAATTGAAACTGTTTGCGTGTTCGCATGCATTTCTGAAAAATGGCAATTAGAATAAAAGGGTATATATATATATATATATATATATATATATATATATATATATATATATATATATATATATATATATATATATATGCCGCACCTTCCCTTCCTGCGCAAAGGGAAAGTTTTGCACAGATCTGGCTGATAACTACCTCGATACGAGTGTCTTACATACCCCAGCCATTAAGGTAAAGGCAAATCATGGATTTAAATCACGCTTAACATGCCCCAGGATGTTTTATCGAGCCACAAAAGTATTTTTCAATCGAATCATGGGAACGTGGGTTGTTGTCGATAAAATATCTCGTTTATGTTCCCAATAATGAATCAATCCTCATCTCGAATGCATTTTTCACTCTCCCATTGGTAGTTGCCTAGCGACCACCCAAGCGTATCGTGCCATCGTATATTGTACGCCCATTGTCGAATGGTTCTGCATTAGCATTTAGTATAGTTTAGTCCTTCACTTGTGTCGACATGTTCGATATTTAAAACACCGCACTGTGATCAAAAACTGTGGTCATAACTTGCAAACGCAGGCAGTTGTGCTGCCATTATGCACTATGAATCGTTAGGAAAAGAAAGTTACTTAATGTGTGCATGAAAAATATGTGTACGTGAAAACAAACAAGGGAACAAACAAACAAACAAACGAATGACCCGGTTTCTTTGTAGTGTTCAATTCTCCTTAGAAAGCCGATAAAAAGAAACTTGCGAGTAAAATATTATCGCTATCCCATAAAAATGTCGGAGGTTAGACTACATGCTACTGATATCAATTTTTTTTAACTGATGGAAGGTCAGTGCAATGAAAGAAGTGAATTTTGTAATTGTTAGAACTCTTTAAACTATATTTTTTTTAACGTTCGATAAGTTGGCTCTTCTCATCTACTGAGGTGTTGGCGCCTTGTGGACGTTGGGGTTAAAAATAAAACATATTAAACGGGGAATCTAGGGAAAAGTCAGCGACCTTGGAAATATGACAACTTTACTCGTGAACGTGCCGGAACCGGAAATTGAATATTTATAAAAGACCCGATCGTAGAACTGAGACAGCAATCTGCACGGTGTGTATTTGAACCATGTCCATCAAATCCATAGAATCTGTCATGCTTCAAGAACTCATATTGGCTTCCATAAAATGCAATGTATCTATCATGGTTCAAGACCATAACTTGGTATCCATAAAATGCATTGTTTCTGTCATGGTTCAAGACCATAACTTGGTGTTCATAAAACGCATTGTATCTGTCATGATTCAAGCCCATAATTTGATGTCGATAAGATGCATTGTATGTCATGGTTGAATAATATGACTCCCATAAAATCCATTGTGCTTGTCACGGTTCAAGTTGATACTTAGATGCCCATAAAATACATTGTAGCTGGTGTTTTCAAGACCAGAGTTTGATTTTCATAAAATGCATTGTATCTGTCATGGCTCTATCCCATAACTTGATGGCTATAAAATGCATTGTAACTGTCATGGTTCAAGGTCACAATTTGATGTCCACTAGTTCATTGTATGCCATGGTTCAATCCCCATAGTTTAATGTCCATAAAATGCATTGTGTCTGTCATGGTTCAAGCACATAACTTGGTGTCCATGAAACGAATTGTATTTGTCATGGTTTAATCCCATAATTAAATGTCAATAACATGCACTATAACCATCATCGTTCAAGCCCATAATTATGTTGTCCATAAAATGCATCTGTCAAGATTCAAGTCTATATTTAGATGACCAAAAAATGCAATGTATCTGTCGTGATTCAAGCGTAAAATTACATGTCTATAAAATTCATTGCATTTGTCATGGTTCATGCACATAATTTGAAGTCCACAAAATACTCGCCATGGTAATAGCCTATAATTTAATGTCCATAACTTGCACTGTTTCCATCATAGTTCAACGCATAACTTGATGTCCATAAAATCCATTGCATCAATTAAAGTTCAAGCCCATAATTAGATGTCCATAAAGCGCATTGTGTCTGACATGATTCAAGCCCATATTTAGACGTCCACAAAATGTATTGTATCTGTCATGGTTCAAGCCCATCATTAGATGTCCATAAAATGTATTGTATCTGTCAGTGCTCAAGCCCATAATTAGATGTCCATAAGATACACTGTAGTTATCATGGTTCAAATTTGTATTTAAATGTCCATAAAATGCATTGTATTTGATATGGCTCAAGACTATAATTGGATGGAGGAGGATCATGCAATATGTCGCACATCATAACAGATACACTGACAGGAAAGATTCGTGACTTGCTCATTTTTTCTTGTTTGTGCCATTGACTGCTTGCTTGTTTCCTCACTTAGTCACATTCTTGTTTGATAGCTTCAGTTATTTATCATTTAAAACGAGGTACTAGCATAAGAAATTAATCAATAAAACCAAAGCCCTTCTGCTGAATATGACTGTGATGTTTGCATTCAAGCTGAAATTGTTAAGATATTTGAAAATAACTACATAGAAAACAATACAATAATGTTCAGAAAGAATTTATCAGTCTCTTTATTAATTTAAAGGAATATTTTTCTATATGTCTATTATCATAGAAGTTTAAGTTTCCATTCATGATTTATAGCATTATCAAAATAGATTGCATGATACGTACTCACATATGTACTCACAGGACATGTACTCACAGGATGTGTACTCACAGGATATGTACTAACACAGGATGTGAACTCACAGGATATGTACTCACAGGACACGTACTCACAGGATGTGTTGTCATTGGATATGTACTCACAGGATATGTACTCGCATGATACGTACTAGGAGGATATGTACTCACAAGACATACAGTCACTGAATATGTACTCGCATGATATGTACTCATTGGATATGTAGTCACATGATGTCACATGACATGTACTCACATGATATGTACTCACTTAATATGTACTCAATGGATATGTATTCACAGGATATGTACTCACTGGATATGTAGTTACATGATCTGTACTCACAGGATATGTACTCACTGGATATGTACTCACAAGATGACACATGATATGTAATCACTGGATATGTAGTCACATGATCTGTACTCACAGGATATGTCCTCACATGATATGTACACACAGGATATGTACTCACAGAATATGTACTCACTAGATATGTAGTCACACGATATGTCACATGACATGTAGTCATATGATCTGTACTCACAGGATATGTATTCACAGGATATGAAGTCACATGATATGTCCTTACATGATATGTCCTCACAGGATATGTACTCATTGAATATGTACTCACTGGATATGTACTCAGAAGATATGTTCTCACTGGATATGTACTCACAGGATATTGTAACAGACTGAGGGGGTGGGTGGGCTATGGGCTAACTTGTGTTAAGGTAATAATAAATTTAAAGAAATACTCAGTCAGGACCTTTTCATTTTTGACTATGAAATTGTGATAAGATCGAATAAAGGAAATATGACTAAAACATGAATGTATGTGTTTGATTACGTGAAACATATGTAATACACAAATGGTAAAATATGCTGGCCTTCATAATCTTAACATAATTATTCAGCAAGAAATGGACAACCCATGGAGTAAGTATTTTGAAAGTTAGCACTAAATTCTTAGTGTGGCGGGAGATTGCTGCTTATTTAAAACAGCACAATATTATTTTAATTTAAGCCTGAATCCATTGTATATTCCAGTAAATTTTTGAAAATAAAGAAATTAAAATTCGTTGACTTGTTTATTATAAGTATCTATGAGTTTCTTAATGCTATTCAATAAATGTTTTAATTATAACTACCTCAATACAGTGTTCACTTTATTTGGTGGAGATATGTAGATAGAGGCCCTAATGCCCTAATGTTTACCGCTATCTGCCGAATTTTGAATTCCGCTCTTATTTATGCTCTTTGGAAAATAGTCATGTGACGTAATTGTAACCAATCATTGCTTGCCAGGGATGCCGAACAGGTCTGATGGTGCCGAACAGATACAACCAGCGACACAAACTGAGGTTTAATGTACAATTTAACTGCACCTTGCTGATGATGACGCTGTTAAATGGCTGAACACGCACTGCACACGATAATAATAATACAATTATCATCACTTGTCCGTTTACACTCTGTCATTAGCAAATATATAAACATTATGTATTATGTCGTGTCCGTCAAACGTCAACGTATTTTAAGTTTTAACCAAGACTGCTAAGTTTGGGTGAAGAGTACACACC
Source organism: Megalonaias nervosa (assembly GCA_016617855.1). Lineage (NCBI taxonomy): Eukaryota > Metazoa > Mollusca > Bivalvia > Unionida > Unionidae > Megalonaias > Megalonaias nervosa. The sequence continues at coordinate 10,103 of JAECUM010017447.1, read as the reverse complement.
TACCAATGAACGCTGATAACATTCAAAATATATTGACCAGCATAAAAATGAAGAAAACAATATTACATATTCAAAGCATACTTATACTTGTATAAAAGAAGGCCAGTATTTACAACCAACAAGTGAAATTTAATCAAAATGTGAACTTGACAAATTTGATGTGTGGAACCGGTCATGCGATCTAATGTCGGCCATCTTGCCTGTGGACGTATTTTCGTGATGGTAGCTGTTGGATTCATCGAGCTTAGTGCTATTCAAATGATTATTTGGATGGGAATTTAAGTGTGATAAACATATTTCTGGGTGCGACAAATTTATATAAAATAAGGTTCCAGAAGTTTTTGTGAGTATGTAACGATGTGCAAGGTTGAACTCAATGACATTTGTTATCACATGACCGGCGATCACACATACAACAATAACTATTTAATACAGATCTCAAGGTAAGTCGTGATCTATACATTTCGCATACATTACAATGTTCAAATTCATTTTTCAGTAGTTTATATATTCATTAACATTAACAACATGTTTAATTTATGACATAAAAACCACCCTCCCCATCCACCATATTAAAGCTTTAGAGCCCCCAGGTCTACTACAATATGTATTCACAGGATATTGACACCTGAAGCATAATCAGACTTATTGTTTTGTCCCGTCTTTCATTTGGGTGGATTTATTTATTCAAATTATTATTCACTGGAATTATAAAGTGGTCAATATATTCGGTGAATAAACAATAATTTGGAATTATAGTGAATTCAGAGAAGGTCATTTTTGGATTATATTACTGTGATGCATGAAAAGAATGTTAACATGTCACCACATTCCAGGCCATTGGCACATTAGCACGTTCGAGACTACAGGCACATCAACACATTCAATATATTAATTTATTTGGAACACCGCTGGAATTCAATTGGAACTTCATACATCTGGACTTGTGATAAAACGTATACGAGTATTTGGGATTTAATTCACAATGCTGAAAGTTCATTTTGAATCTTCACTTTGTATTCCATGGAAATAAATTATTTGTTGAATTTTGAAAACGTGTTCGTTTTCATTCTTTTCTGTTACTCAGATGAAGCCCATAGAGTTGTAACACATCATGTTGTACATCAGCACATTGAGAATTTTTCAGAACAAACAAAACGTGTTACAAAGTAACATTTCCATTTGATGTACTAGTACTGAACTGTTGTACAGAGTCGGGCTTCACTAATTTCATCTTTCAGTTTAAATTACTTTACTTAATACTTACACTGCTATTTAACTCACATAAATAAACCTGAGAACAAACTTGCAAGTGGTGATATTACAGCTGCGTTAATACACACTTGCAATAATACAGCAGTGAATGAACACACATGTAACAATACAGCTGTGATGGTACACATGTAATAATGCAACTGTGATGTTACACAAATGTAATAATACTGCTGTGATGGTACACACATGTAATAATGCAGCTGTTATGGTACACACATGTAATAATACAGCTGTTATTGTACACATGTAAATTATACAGCTGTTATGGTACACACATGCAATAATACAGCTGTGATGATACACATATGTAATAATGCAGCTGTTATGGTACACACATGTAATAATGCAGCTGTTATGGTACACATATGTAAATTATACAGCTGTTATGGTACACACATGTAATAATACAACTGTGATGGTTCACACATGCATACATGCAATAATACAGCTGTGATGGTACACACATGTGATCATAATATGTGGTTCACAATAAATATATTAAACCATTCCGATATTCCTCCTCCAACCAAAAATATCCCACTCTCCCGAGAGAGAGAGAGAGAGAGAGAGAGAGAAGAGTACGTTTCTACACTTTACTATTCATGTTTATCAAGGGAAATAACATACCGTATCAATCAGTCTCTATCATTATCACTTACCTCCCTTACAATGAATGTATGTATGTATGTATGTATGTATGTATGTATGTATGTGGTGCTTTACGGCATCTCAACTTAATAGTAGCTATAAAGAGTCAACTAATGGTTACTTTCCGAAAAATGTAAAAATGAACTGCTCAAACCCTTCCAAAACAAATGTAAACATCAAACACACAAATCAATCAATTTAATGACCATCGATATTGATGGAGTGTGTGAAGCATAATGACCAATCGATATTGATTGAGGGTGTGAAGCTTAATGACATCACCGTACTAAGCAAGGTGGGTTAAGAAAACACCTATTGGTCAATCCTGAGGTGTACTAAACAGAAGGTTAATTTTCTACACACTATAGCCAATTAAGATTAATAGGTGGTCAATTAAGTGTTTAGCTTCACCTTTGAATCACTGTCTGGTAGTTTCGAATGTTTAATAGCCGATCAGATCAAGAAAAGGAGCACGTTTCCTCATTGGGAGCCAAATTCAGACAGAAGAAAGGGATAAGTCACTCCTTCTTAAAATGGAGACTCACCCTTTGAGCCGGATAGAAGTAACTCGCTCACTTACAAAGTGGAGTCTCACACTTTAAGCTGGAAAGAGATAATCTGATGAGACTCCTTCTTATTGTGTAGCCTCGCTTTAAGCTGGAAAGAGGTAGGCAGCACCATTTTATAGTGGAGTCTCGTCCGTTAAGCCGTAAAGAGATGATCCGCACCATTTTATAGTGGAGTCTAATTCTTTAATCTCAAAAGATTTAAGCTGCACCATTTGAGCTGGAAAGAGGTAATCCGCTTTCCTTATTGTGTGGAACCTCGCCATTTAAGCTGAAAAGAGGTAATACTCCATTTTATAGGGAGCCTCGCGCTTTGATATGGAAAGGGATAACCAGCCCATTTCAACTGGAAAAGTGGATACTTCAAAACTGTATATTCAAGGGTAAATGACTTAAGCCAAGTGCACAACCTGCTGATACATCATCTACGAGAGAGTAAAATATTTCCATATAAAGTCATAACTGTTCTGTTCTGCCAGTACGAGTACTGAACGAGTCAACTGTGATTTATATATGTATATATATATATATATATATATATATATATATATATATATATATATATATATATATATATATATATATATATATATATATATATATATATATACATACACTTCAGTAAACTGCTCGGTTATCAAAGATTTATGGAAAATGTTTAAACAATCATTTGACTTTTTTTTATTATGTCGAGTATCCAGCTTTATCGAAGTTGGTCATTAGTATTACGTCTAGGGGCTTATCCTATGTCGCAAGACAAGGAAAACACGACAAGCATTCAATTTTCTAAAATATAAATTTATTTTCTTAAAATATAAAATCAAACAAAGTGAAAGAAAAATTACTTACAGTGTATGAATTCCTAAAATATTATCCAAATTATACTGTCATTTTCACATCTATCCGGAAACTATCCAAAAGTATTCCGAATGACGGTTATAACGAGCTAACGTGCTAGCACCGCTGAAGAACAACAGTTCTAACTTTAAACGTGTTTACTTTAAGGTAATCCCGTGAAAGTAGAATATCACAAAAGTCCTTGAAAGTTTCATATAATCCAACAGAATCGTTTAAATGTTCAAGTCCTTGTATAATTTCACATAATCCTCAAGTAATGTGTGTTACAGAATGCGTGTCTTTACTCTGGTAGTCCACGAACAATTGTAAATAAATCACGATTTTCTATCACGACTCTTACAAAAGCTGCATATATCTGAAGAGTGCTAATATGGTGCTTTAATTCTCTTAGTCTCTATATGCGTTCCAAATCAACAATATCTGAATCACTTAAAGATCGCGAAGTACCTAACAGTCATGTTCTGACCTCAAATTATTGATCCAATCAAGAATTATGGAGTGGATGATATCTCTACAGCAAGTTTCCATTATTTTAAACCAATCTAGATGATGGTAATTCACAGTGACATACTTTTCACAATATTGTTTTGTTATCTCCAGTGTAAATGTTTGGATTTCAATGTCAGTCTCCAGTTGTAGATCGTTGTTTATTGATCTAGGTCATGATGTTTCTTGCATCAGTTTAACCCTATTTAAAAGGCGGTCACTGTGACTTCTTCACTGTGACGTTTTCACTCTGACTTGATCACTGTGACTTGTTTAATTCACATTAATATCTTTGTTGTTACAGGTCAGTCCCAGTGTAAAATATTTACCTTATTGGCAAATAAGCAGCTGTACGGTATGCTTTGTTGTGGATCTTTGTTTTGTCAGTATATTCCTTATAGCATTTGAAGCTACATCAAGTGAAGTTAGTTTTAAAAGACCTATCTTTCTGAAACTAATGACAATTTTCTTCACAAATTGAGCCAGTGTTGATGTATTTTCTTGCTTACAGATCATATGTAGACAAGGCATTTAAATCGTCATAGGGTCCACATGCAGAGGCTACCCTCCAATAACAGCAAACATTGGGTCCAAAATTTTGAGGCTAACTTTCCATAACAGCTAATATATGGTCGATATAACACATGCTAGACTCCTGTAATAGTTGACATAGGGTCCACATACATATGCCAGATTCCTATAACAGTTAATATATGGTCCATATACCGATACTAGCTTGCTATAACATTCAACATAGGGTCCATATACAGATGCTAGCTTTCTATAACAGTTAACTTAGGCTCCATCTACAAATCCTAGTTTGTTATGATAGTCAACATATGTTCCATATACAGATGCTAGTTTCCTATAACATTCAACAAATGTTCCATATACAGATGCTAGTTTCCTATAACATTCAACAAATGTTCCATATACAGGTGTTAACTTGCTATGAAAATCAATATAAGGTCCATATAAAGATGCTAGCCTGCTGTAACAGGCAACATATTATTCATATATAGATGCTTTATTCCTACAAGAGTTACCATTGGGTCTCTATACAGATGTTAGCTTGCTATGACAGTCAATATGGAGTCTATTTATAGAAGTTAGCTTGCTATGACAGTCAACATGGAGTCTATTTATAGATGTTAGCTTGCTATGACAGTCAACATGGGGTCTATATATAGATGTTAGGTTGCTATGACAGTCAACATGGAGTCTATTTATAGATGTTAGCTTGCTATGACAGTCAACATGGGGTCTATATACAGATGTTAGCTTGTTATGACAGTCAACATGGAGTCTATTTATAGATGTTAGCTTGCTATGACAGTCAACATGGGGTCTATATACAGATGTTAGGTTGCTATGACAGTCAACATGGGGTCTATATACAGATGCTAGCTTGCTATGACAGTCAACATGGGGTCTATATACAGATGTTAGCTTGCCATGACAGTCAACATGGGGTCTATATACAGATGTTAGCTTGCTATGACAGTCAACATGGGGTCTATATACAGATGCTAGCTTGCTATGACAGTCAACATCGGGTCTATGTACAGATGTTAGCTTGCTATGACAGTCAACATGGGGTCTATATACAGATGTTAGCTTGCTAGCTTGCTATGACAGTCAACATGGTGTCTATATATAGATGTTAGCTTGCTATGACAGTCAACATGGGGTCTATATACGGACGTTAGCTTGCCATGACAGTCAACATGGGGTCTATATACGGATGCTAGCTTGCTATGACAGTCAACATGGGGTCTATATACGGATGCTAGCTTGCTATGACAGTCAACATGGGGTCTATATACGGATGCTAGCTTGCTATGACAGTCAACATGGGGTCTCTATACAGATGTTAGCTTGCTATGACAGTCAACATGGGGTCTCTATACAGATGTTAGCTTGCTATGACAGTCAACATGGGGTCTCTATACAGATGTTAGCTTGCTATGACAGTCAACATGGGGTCTATATACGGATGCTAGCTTGCTATGACAGTCAACATCGGGTCTATATACAGATGTTAGCTTGCTATGACAGTCAACATGGGGTCTATATACGGATGCTAGCTTGCTATGACAGTCAACATGGGGTCTATATACAGATGTTAGCTTGTTATGACAGTCAACATGGAGTCTATTTATAGATGTTAGCTTGCTATGACAGTCAACATGGGGTCTATATACAGATGTTAGCTTGCCATGACAGTCAACATGGGGTCTATATACAGATGTTAGCTTGCTATGACAGTCAACATGGGGTCTATATACAGATGCTAGCTTGCTATGACAGTCAACATGGGGTCTATGTACAGATGTTAGCTTGCTATGACAGTCAACATGGGGTCTATATACAGATGTTAGCTTGCTAGCTTGCTATGACAGTCAACATGGTGTCTATATATAGATGTTAGCTTGCTATGACAGTCAACATGGGGTCTATATACGGACGTTAGCTTGCCATGACAGTCAACATGGGGTCTATATACGGATGCTAGCTTGCTATGACAGCCAACATGGGGTCTATATACGGATGCTAGCTTGCTATGACAGTCAACATGGGGTCTATATACGGATGCTAGCTTGCTATGACAGTCAACATGGGGTCTCTATACAGATGTTAGCTTGCTATGACAGTCAACATGGGGTCTCTATACAGATGTTAGCTTGCTATGACAGTCAACATGGGGTCTCTATACAGATGTTAGCTTGCTATGACAGTCAACATGGGGTCTATATACGGATGCTAGCTTGCTATGACAGTCAACATCGGGTCTATATACAGATGTTAGCTTGCTATGATAGTCAACATGGGGTCTATATACGGATGCTAGCTTGCTATGACAGTCAACATGGGGTCTGTATACGGATGCTAACTTGCTATAAGAGGTACTATTGGGTCCATATACAGATGCTAGCTTGCTATAGCATTCAACATAGGGTCACAAAGACATGCTGTCTTCCTGTGATAGTCAAATTAGGGTCTATATACAGATGCTAGCTTGCTGTAACAGTCAACATAGGGTCCACATACAAATGCTAGCTTGCTATAACATTTACCGTAGGTCCACATACAAATGCTATGTTCCTATAACAGTCAACATAGGGTCCACATACAATGCTAGCTTGCTATAACATTTACCGTAGGTCCACATACAAATGCTATGTTCCTATAACAGTCAACATAGGGTCCATTTACAGATGCTATCTTGGCATAATAGTCAGCATATTAATGCTTTTGGCTAGTTTGAATCTGAAGAAGTAAGCAAATCATATCTTCACCTTTTTAATTCATTGATTTTATTTTAGTGTGCTTTTACATGTTTTATGTGCAACAATATTGCTAATGAAACCCTAAATACTGTTATGTAGAAACTCTTCTTTGGCCTTGTGGTTAATGAACTTAGATGTCTATAAAATATCATCTCAGTGCTCTCGTAGTATCGGAAAATAAGAAATTACTGGTGTGTACCTTGCGTAAAATGTGGAATGTTTATCTTTGTATGTTTTTTTTTTTGCATGGTTAATATCCAGACCTTATGTATCTGTAAAATAAAAAGAAAAAGTTTTCAATCAGATTCACTAATATCATCCATTTAAAATATGACGGAAAGCATACGTACATACAAAACAGGATAAAGCTGGACTGGGGTTGGATTTCGCAAAGACACTGATGTTCTTCTAAGATGTTGTAAATTTGCGATTTGTCACGTCGGATTAGTGACAATATGCGGGTTATACCTTTTCGCCTGTATATAAGTGACAGTCGATGAGAAATTTTCCCATTCTTATTTCTTGTGCTCTTGATGTAACATCAAGTCTGCAGATGTATTTTATGTTGTATTTAGATATTACCTGAGAGGAGAAACATTCGTTTGGACTGTTCATTGGAAGTAGAAATTGCTCATTTGACTATAATATTATTCTGGGATTATGAATTATTCTAATGAGTATGGACAATACCATTTTACATGCCAGGACTGTTGGCGGAACAGTATCTTCGTGGATCTGAAATTTTTACGGAACTTCTCATTCTTGTGGACTCTAATAGAACATTTTTTTTAGTATTATTTTGGATTCAATTCATAATATTGTACATTCCTCTTAAAGTTTCGTTTTATAACATTGATAATTAAAATGTTTGTTAAGTTTTACAAAAATAGTGGTTTTGCATCTTTCTATTACTTAGTTTATGACCACAGAGTCGTAACAATAAGCAGTGCATGAGTTTGTCACAAAAGGAGTTCAATATATAGAAGGCGTACAAAATATAAATAATGTATGTTTCATACTCAAGTAGGAGTAATGATTTCCACATATATATAAAGATACTGAATTATTGATTTCTCTGATATCGTAATATTGAATAATAACTGTTCAAAAATGGGTCATTGCATCTCGGCATACATTTGACGATCACGACGTATTTCTGGTTCCACAGCTCTCGACGAATGGTCATGGAGTCAACATCCAAGACCTTGCCCTCCCAGTCTACCCATGGATCCCTTGAGAGCTCCTTACATCCTGAAGATCCTTTTGTCCCGAAGTTTTTGTCCCTCACTGCGAGTATACCAATACCGTCACTCAAGTGAACGTCGCAAATGAGGGCAGCACAAGGGTTGCACGAAACCCAGAGTTCTACGACTCCCCGCCACAAACGCGGCTCTGTAGCTGAAGATTGCTCGCGTAAAGAAGATAACTTCCTGACCAAACTTGTTGTATTGTGGTAAGACAAAGAGAGTTTACTCTGCATGTACGCTGGTTGTGCTAAAAGTTATCAATCAGAGAACTCTATTTAATCGGGGTTCTCGTTGAGGCACTTTGCGCGCATAGCAATGATAAACCGGCCTCAGTATTCTGTAGAGAAAAAAAACACAGCTAAACGAACCACGCTAGGACAAAGCTGAACGCAACAACCAAACACGAATATTGTTTCGTTAATACATAATGCATACACATTTTACTACACAATTCCGTGACAACATAATTGTGACGTTTACAGAGCACAGCTTTCAGATTAAAGAATTTAATAAATATATCATACTTGATCTGAGTATGTGCACTATAATTGTTCTCTGTATTAACTTAATTGGCCCAGTCAAACCAATTATTGAGAACAATGGTGTTATGAACATTATATCGATATTCTGGGTTAATTTTCATGATTCTAGATAGAAAGTGTCATTTACTAATTAACATGCTAAATACCATTATTCTTTACAGTTGTAGGTTTGTATTGTAAGATCAGGTCATTCTTGTATACACATACATAGCTTCAGAGATAGTGAGATATACTCTTATTAAATTAAACAGGTTGATGATTTCAGTACAGGTCATGGGATTCCCCCAAGAGAAATCCACATAACCTAATTTTTTATTGGCTAGCTACTAAATACTTGACCTTATTGACAGTGATTTCGAAATGGTTTAGTTGAGCCTCTTTCTGCATTCTGCATTGCGTCTCAAATTTTGATTTAAGGGATGTTGACTGGAAATTATTTGTTCCTATCGTTCTCACCAGTCTTAGAAGAGAAAAATAGGTGTGATCATTTGAATGGATTTGCTATTTATTTCAATTATTCATTGGAATTAAAAAGTGCACAGACTTTGGGATTTGTTGTTGTATAATATTGCTGTGAATTTATTTAAAAACATTGGGATTATATTATTGTGAAATTTCGTCTTGTGATAGAACTTTCAGGACTATTTAGAATTTCACCCACCATACTGTACGTTATTTTAATTTTTCACTTTTTATTTTATGGATAATAAATCATAATTAGACTCTTACAAAACTTGTTAGTTTTTCTATTACATTTAATCATTTTAAGACCATAGAATCCTAACAAAAGTCATGACACGTTCAAATTATTTATTCGTCTCAAGACCTGAAAACTGATTCCTATTATGTGCCAGAGTTTGAAATAGCCACATATGGCAGGTCAATATTAGGGTACATGACAAATGTTAAGTTACCGGACCTTCCTCACTTGCACATTCATACAGTGGCAGAACCCTAAAGGCCAAGAAAACACGCAACACGAATAACTATGCACACAGTTGCAGTATCCCTAAGGCCAAGAATTCATCTCACGAGAACAATTATGCACACAGTGGCAGTATTCCAAAAGCGAGAAAAATACTTCATACGAATAACAATGCAATCAAACGTTGTTTGCATGCATGCATATATATATATATATATATATATATATATATATATATATATATATATATATATATATATATATAT
>JAECUM010017446.1:0-26395 GCA_016617855.1 Megalonaias nervosa | reverse complement strand
GAGAGAGAGAGAGAGAGAGAGAGAGAGAGAGAGAGAGAGAGAGAGAGTACTTGGTAAATTGGTGAACTCTGGTGGCTGACTTGGGAGTATCTGTACTGTACAATTTACAGTGGTGGACTTCTTGATGTTGCTGCAGGTAACGCTCACGTTGTACGAATCTTGTGTTGCTACTCGAAATCCGGGGTTTGCATCCACGTAAATTCTGTACTCTAAAAAATACAGCTATACGCCTGTATGCGCAATTGTCCCCAAGCTAATAATAATAATAATAATAATAATAATAATAATAATAATAATAATAATAAAAATGATAATAATAATAATAATAATAATAATAATAATAATAATAATAACATATTTTAATGTATTTTTGTAAGATAGTAATGATTACCAGTGTATGAAACATTGGTAATAAAGGGTGCTACTTCAGGATACGAGTACATATATGGCATTGAGAGCGTTAAGGAGGATAGGTTCATAAATAAATCAGTTGAAAATGTTTCTGAAGTTAGCTTTATAAAGACATTTTTGTTCTTTACATACATTTGTTGATACATGTACTTTTAATGCCTTTTGAGCACAATACATTGTAAATTCCTAAAAAGGGAAATGTTATTTGTCTCGAATGGGAGAAATGGAAATGGATTTCAAAATTATCGTTTGATGGTTAAATATTTTCAATTTACGTAATTAATTAAATACCGTTGTTTTCCAATCTCAGATAAAAGACATCACTGATCTGTAAATTGCAAGTGAAGTCATTAGTAGGGTCTGACACATTCACAGTAGTCAAAGCAATATTTCCGGTTGTTGTCTCATTGACGGTGGCTGTTTGTGGTTCACAAATAACTGTTGGTGGCTAGTAAAGTAAAATAACTTTGATAAACAGACAGACAAGTGAGCAGAACAGCTAGCAGATAGATAGATAGATAGATAGATAGATAGATAGATAGATCCCAATCAACCCCAATCAACTCAAACAGTTTTGGTATAATTAGAAATCTAATTTTAAAAAACCCAAATAATCCAGAATGTCTGATTTCCTCTTTTTTTCCCCTTCAGATCACCATAGTTAATTTCAGTTTTGATTACTCACTCACGATCTTCAGTGGCGGTTGTACTTGTTATTTCGCCGTTATTTACTTGTCTGTTCAGTAATTTATTATTTATTTAATTTATTATTCATTTAAGATGCCTATCCAAACTAGTTTAATCTCGTGATAAAGCAGAACTTCACTTATAAATTTCACTATAAAGAAATTGTTGTGCTGAGAAGCCGTCAAATGCTAATACACATCAGCATTCAATTTTTGCACAATGGACGTTCCGATTTATTACGGATTGCAAGCAGATATAATATTACACAGAAGGATAACATCAGGTCTGCAACATGTCCATCCGACAACATATAAACATGTCGTAATAAAATGACATATAATCAGCTAGTGTCATGAACGCCATGATGTTGGGACACAAATCAGCTACTGTCATGAATGTCATTACATCAGGACACAAATCATCTAGTGTCATGAATATCATGATCTTGGGACACAAATCAGCTGCTGTCATGAATGCCATGACATTGGGTTGGGACACAAATCAGCTAGTGTCATGAATGTCATGACGTTGTGACACAAATCTGCTATTGTCATGAATGCCATGACGTTGGGACACAAATCAGCTACTGTCATGAATGTCATGACGTTGGGACACAAATCAGCTACTGTCAAGAATGCCATGACATTGGGACACAAATCAGTTACTGTTATGAATGCCATGACGTTCGGACACAAATATGCTACTGTCATGAATGCCATGACGTTGGGACACAAATCAGCTACTGTCATGAGTGTCATGACGTTGGGACACAAATCAGCTAATGCCATGAGTGTCATGATGCTGGGACATACAAATCAGCTACTGTCATGAGTGACATGACATTGGGACATACAAATCAGCTAGAGTCATTAATACCATGGCGCTGGAACTTAACTCAGCTACTGTTATGAATACCATGACGTTGGGGAGCAAAGTTGGAGAGGAATGCTCAAGATATTTAAATGTGACTGAATTTATTGAAAGGATGAGTAAAATATGAGAAAATCAAAAGATGTTTCTTTGTGTTATTCATTCACCAACCAACTGGAATGGTGTAGATTAATAATTAGTATTTTCGACTCATTTTCAAGCCGGATGCTCGGCATGGTGGGGAAAGTATTCTGACGTTAGTTCCGGTTCATCGATGTGAGAATATCCACTATAGTACCTACTGAAAGTTTACAATATTAAACTCCTTGAAAATGCCATGTGAATTAAATTAGTTCCGAGTAGAGTGCTCAGCTTTAATTCTCGACTAAAAGGGAAGGTCGAGGATGTTCTTTCTGAAGGAACTGCTTTTCCTGCGCTTTTAAGAAATAAATTGGGTATTCTTCATCCCGGTATGCTATTGAGTTTGTTTTCTAAAACGTCAATGATTTAGCGCGAAGCCGTTGGCATAGTTGTCGGTGTAACTATTTATAGCTTTACTGGTGTATAATTTAGACATACGAGGACTGATCAAAACGTTCGTGGGCGCAATGTATACTTATAAGACAAACCGAGTAGCCCGGATCATACTTTGCCAGACGTAAAACCAAGCAAATGGAAATGACGTGTATCATGTTAAAAAACAAATTGTTCTTGGCCACGTAAGATGGCCTGCATAATTCGTAGTAAACATTTATGTTTTAATATTGATTTATTTGTAAGTCCATTCCAATGGAGACTTCTTTCTGTTAGAGGGGCACTGATTGAGCGAGTGGTCTAAAACGCTCGCCTGTATTTGTCACTGACATCTCACCTCTTTCCACTTTGGGTTCGAGTCTCGGGCTCGGCCTAATATAGGTATGTGAGAAGGCTTGCTAGTAGCTTCCCGTGGGTCGGTGGCTCTTACCGGGTTTACCCGGGTTCTTCCAAAACCGGTTATAATGGCTGCCACGTATAGCCTATTTTGCGCTGAGAAATTGCGTTAAATCCCAAAACAACAGCTGCATCTTTTTGTTAGAAAATGTCGTAATTTGATTTGATTAGTGTCGTACTGTTAAAAGATGCATAGCGACATTCGAAATCAAATCTTTGCGAAAATGCGATGTCTAAAGGGGCACACTGAAAGATTTCATTACCAAAATGCTTAAACTTTGGGAAATCACCGACTGAAACTTAAGATTCTATGAGTTGCTTATGAAATGCGGACTGCATGCAAATAACGTGGTCAATTTTATGAAGGACAATCGTTTCTTGCTGATAATAAAACAAATAGAAAGTTAAACAAGCCACTAGCATGAACACCATAGCGTTATTGAAGTCAAAGGCAGACGAAGACCAGAACGTGTCAGTTTGCAAAGCTCTTGTGAAGTCCTGAGACTACTGAAGGAGGATGCAAAATGACGAAAGCTTGGATCTGTAAACACCGTTTGACACTTTAATAACACGGGATCATGTGGTGCGCCAAGTTTAGAGCACAGCTGTACACCGTTTTATTACCAGATCATAATGAAATACAGTACACAAACCAAGTGTAGTTATATCTAAATTCTAAACACATGCTCAGAAATTATGTGTATAAAGATATGCAGAATTTTCAGTCACAGAGTTTATATAACTATTTTCAAATTCATTTCTATAGAAGTGCCCATGAACTTTAAGATCAAAACCTGTACTCTATGCCGTTTACTGAAACACAGATTGATAGAAATTGTAAGACATGTTAAAAAGAAGAATTTAATGCCATTTTTTCCCTCCCAAAATTATTTATACACAACTCCATCGGCTGTTCAAGATTTTATGTTCTTAAAGTTATTATTTGACAATTATTCGATGAATACTGCACTGTACCAGCATTCTTTGGGCACTTTTTGCTAGATGTTCGCATCGACACAATTTGTGCCATTTTGTTAGCGGAAAAAAATGACACAAGCAACCGGAAAACGTCGGCAATAAAGTGTCCACACATATTATTCTTCGTTGTCAACACAAAAAAGAACGAACGAGAGCTTCATTTCTCTTAACAAAATGTAATGTCCGATTTTCTCCTGACTTCATTTGAGAGAGAGAGAGAGAGAGAGAGAGAGAGAGAGAGAGAGAGAGAGAGAGAGAGAAAGAAAGAAAGAGAGAGAGAGAGAGAATACCAAGATGTCGGCGAAAATACACAGAGATTTCCTGTCCTTGTTGTGGCATATATCTTCCACTTCAAATATAAGACACCGAGTTCCAAATGAGGATGGAAGATCTGCAATCACTTTCACTTGTCCTAGATAATAAAACATAGATCTGGAACAGCGGTTTGGATTTCGCTGATTGTTGTAGTCTTCAGAAAACATCCTTCATTTTCCAATATAATTCGATTAAATTAATTCATTATAAATTAAATTAAATTATAAAAATTTAATTGATACCAGTTGATTATATTTTAGGGCGCCACATACTTGTTGAGCACAAAGCAATTACAACATAGCTGCCAGCACGTAGAGAAGTGAATTCAAGGATTGGCCGATAGACGGATATAAAAATTTGTGTAAGTTTGTGCTTACATATAGGCACACTCGCTCACCAGAATATATGTACTTACGGTACTCACGTGACTTCTGGCCCGGCCCCACCCCACCCCTCGGTATCTCGCCACCCTCAGTTAATAAATCTGAATGCATTAATTGATTTACTCTTTAATTCTCTCTTTTATTTGTCACCGTCGCTATCTGCCATGTTCTAAGCCTATCAATGTAAAAATGAAATAAATAATGATCATAGACCTCGAAATGACTGAATCGATGAATTCAGTTTATCTACTGCCTCCAGTAAAGTGATTGGTACTGTGGTTATCGCTACCTTGATCAACTGCCACCTTGGGAGATAATCTAGGGAGCATTTGTCTATTATGATTACGATCTACATAAATGCAATATATAAGTACATACATACATACCTAAATACATACATACATACATACATACATACATACATACATACATACATAAGTAGGTTAAAGAGAATTCCCTCACCTGTTTTAGGATCGAACGAGAAAAACTCAGTTGTACTAATCATCATATAAGTAAGTTTTGTGATTGTCGTGTCAGAGATGTCCGGATCTGTGGCATTGATTGTATAGACGATAGTGCCATTAGATATGCGGTTCGAATCTGTGGCATTAATTGTATAGATGACGCTGCCGTTAACTATACGAGGAAAAATCTCGATCTGGTAATCTAAGTTTACAAACGTAGGAACTCTATCTGTAAGAAAAACAAAGAATGAAAACAGGTTTTCGAATTTTCAGGTGAATCCACCCTAGAATTGTTATCGATAAATAACAACTTAATGCAACATTTTTTAGATCAATCTAAATTAAATTAAATTAAATTAAATTATTATTATTACTACTACTACCCATGTAGACAGACACTTCTCATGTCCTGCCGTTTTCTTCAGGTACAATACAACCTCTCTTAGAAGGCCATCTTCTCAATGCGGACTACCTTTAATTTACTTAACACTGTAATTGTATTTAAGAAGCGAACACCTGTTTATAACAGAAGAAGCATTGTCTATTAATTAAATTATTTAATGTATATTCAACTTCTTTTTATAAACCTCATCACAAAGTAGGCCACATCTCTTTAATTCAATTCCAGACGTGGGTGGTGTGCCGAGGATGCATTGTCTTTCTTTTGCAATATCAAAGAAACATACTTGTAATGAGCCCAGAACTTTGTCCACCTATACACATGGAGAATGACTTAAGACTTTTATAAATTATTATTGCCAATAGTTTTATCATTTCTTCCTGAAATCAACCATTAAAACGTTAGAGATTATCATTCGCGGCTTGTACATTTACACACACACACACACACACACACACACACACACACACACACACATCGTGTTTAAAGAAAATGCCCCAAAAATGTTATTCGTTATCTGGCTTGCTAAGTAAAATGCATGAGCATACAACGACGCATTTGAATTTTTTCTTGAATTCAAATTCATCTTGCTCTTTTTAGAAGTACTTTGAAATAGAGGAATAAATTTCTGGATGAGTTCTTCGAGACATAATGCACCTTTGTTGTTTCAATTAGTAATGACCACCGTTTTCCATGTTGCAAAGTTTTAATCTTTTCAGGTAGGCCCATAATAAATTATTATTTTAAAAAAAAAACAAACAGTCTGCTTCATTACATCATAAACATAAATATTTGGTGTTATAAATTGATTTTAGAATATTACTTTAGAATATATTATTTTTTTTAATATATCAAATATATGTGTCTTGACCGATTTAGGGACAAAGATGGAGTTTTCAGTCAAATGAAGGATCACCATGAAGTAATCAGATGGAAACACGACAATAAGTTGAGAATCATAATCTGGGAATTGTTCAACATATGTTCCCTTTGATTCGATGCGCAGGTACAACATCTTATTGACCATATAGTAAAGCTTTCGTCTGAAAGACCTCATTGGCAATATGTAAAGCTTTCGTCTGAAAGACCTCATCGGCAATATGTAAAGCTTTCGTCTGAAAGACCTCATCGGCAATATGTAAAGCTTTCGTCTGAAAGACCTCATCGGCCCCATAGTAATGCTTTGGTTAGAGAGACCTTCTTGGCCCATATAGTAAAGCTTTCGTCTGAAAGACCTCATCGGCAATATGTAAAGCTTTCGTCTGAAAGACCTCATCGGCCCCATAGTAATGCTTTGGTTAGAGAGACCTTCTTGGCCATATAGTAAAGCTTTCGTCTGAAAGACCTCATCGGCAATATAGTAAAGCTTTCGTCAGAGAGACCTCATTGGCCCCATAGTAATGCTTTGGTTAGAGAGACCTTCTTGGCCATATAGTAAAGCTTTCGTCTGAAAGACCTCATCGGCAATATGTAAAGCTTTCGTCTGAAAGACCTCATCGGCAATATGTAAAGCTTTCGTCTGAAAGACCTCATCGGCAATATGTAAAGCTTTCGTCAGAGAGACCTCATTGGCCCCACAGTAATGCTTTGGTTAGAGAGACCTTCTTGGCCATATAGTAAAGATTTCGTCTGAAAGACCTTATCGGTGATATAGTAAAGCTTTCTTCAGAGAGACCTCATCGACTCCATAGTAATGCTTTCGTCTCTGAGAGACCTTATCGGCCATATAGTAAAGGTTTCGTCTGAGAAACCTTATCGGCCATATAGTAAAGCTTTCGTCTGAGAGACCTTTTCGGCCATATAGCATAACCGTCGTCTGAGAGACCTCATCGGCCATATAATAAATCTTTCGTCTGGGAGACCTTATCGGCAATATCGTAAAGCTTTCGTCCGGGAGACCTTATCGGCAATATCGTAAAGCTTTCGTCTAAAAGACCTTATCGGTGATATAGTAAAGCTTTCTTCAGAGAGACCTCATCGACTCCATAGTAATGCTTTCGTCTGAGAGACCTTATCGGCCATATAGTAAAGGTTTCGTCTGAGAAACCTTATCGGCCATATAGTAAAGCTTTCGTCTGAGAGACCTTTTCGGCCATATAGCATAACCGTCGTCTGAGAGACCTCATCGGCCATATAATAAATCTTTCGTCTGGGAGACCTTATCGGCAATATCGTAAAGCTTTCGTCCGGGAGACCTTATCGGCAATATCGTAAAGCTTTCGTCTAAAAGACCTTATCGGTGATATAGTAAAGCTTTCTTCAGAGAGACCTCATCGACTCCATAGTAATGCTTTCGTCTGAGAGACCTTATCGGCCATATAGTAAAGGTTTCGTCTGAGAAACCTTATCGGCCATATAGTAAAGCTTTCGTCTGAGAGACCTTTTCGGCCATATAGCATAACCGTCGTCTGAGAGACCTCATCGGCCATATAATAAATCTTTCGTCTGGGAGACCTTATCGGCAATATCGTAAAGCTTTCGTCCGGGAGACCTTATCGGCAATATCGTAAAGCTTTCGTCTAAAAGACCTTATCGGTGATATAGTAAAGCTTTCTTCAGAGAGACCTCATCGACTCCATAGTAATGCTTTCGTCTGAGAGACCTTATCGGCCATATAGTAAAGGTTTCGTCTGAGAAACCTTATCGGCCATATAGTAAAGCTTTCGTCTGAGAGACCTTTTTGGCCATATAGCATAACTGTCGTCTGAGAGACCTCATCGGCCATATAGTAAATCTTTCGTCTGGGAGACCTTATCGGCAATATCGTAAAGCTTTCGTCTGGTAGTCCTTATCGGCAATATCGTAAAGCTTTCGTCTGGGAGACCTTATCGGCAATATCGTAAAGCTTTCGTCTGGGAGACCTTAAAAGACTAATTCAGACTGCATTCTCCAGCACCTTCTGAAAAATTAATTTTAATGCAATCGACATGCATTTTTTGCAACTTCTGGATTTTTCACATATATCCGACAATGTCGTACAGCTGTCTAACAGTTTCCTGGAATTAAAATAACATTAGGATACAAAGTCTCGATGACAAGGACCAAGGTACTTACTTCTGCCATATATGGCCTTGATAGCGTATGTGTTGGTCGATTGGGAGATATTCATGGACCAATTTAACCCAAGCCCCAGGTCGTGAGGACTCGGTAATTTGAAGATCGTTACGCTGCTTGCTTCAGCAGTTGAATTGCCAGGAATATAGCCAACCATTTCCTCCATTGGCGAATACCTTGTAACGGAAAGAAATGTGTAACATTTACAGAACATTTAAGAAATTGACACAGTGCATAAATGTATCCAGATACATGTTTAGCTTTGAAACTAATTTTGTATACATAGTATTTGTGTGTTTAATGTATGAGTACGCCATACGAATGTATGTATGTATGTATGTATGTATGTATGTATGTATGTATCTATGTATGCAGTTAGGTAGGTAATTAAGTATGTATATACGTATATATGTACGTATGTATATATGTATATACGTACGTACGTACGTTGTATGTATGTATTTAGTTAGGTAGGTATGTAGGCAGGTATGTACGTACGTATGTATGTATACCGTAAAGCTTCGGTCATCTGAGAGACCTCATCGGCTATATAATAAACACACACTCTTTGGTCTTAAACTAAGTAACAGAAAAGAGCGAGACCAATACATTTTGTAAAATTCAACAAATAATGTATTTCCCTAGAATAAAAATTGAAAATTTAAAAAGAAATTACTTTGTGGTGAATTAATTCCCAAATAGTCCAAAAAGCTCTATAACCATTCCTAATGAATAAGGTTCTAATTAAATTCCAGGCTTGTTCGAAATAATATCCAACACAGAATGTGTAGTGGCCTGTGACGTGGATATAACCAATAGTCCTTTCATGAGTCACAATATTATAATCCAAGATGTCCTTGTCTGAATTCACTATAATTCCAAGTTAATGTCTCTGTCTATGAATATTACTGAGCACTTTGTAATTCCAGTCAAATACTGAATAAAACAACAAGAATGATTTTCCTCAATATGTTAATGCAAGAAGGAGTAATTTCTCAGAATGTTAAACCTCTCCCAATGTCCTAGGTTGCAATTACCATAGTCTGAAAATATTTTGTCACTTAATGGAATTTTCCGATCTAGAACATTCTAAGTTGTCAAGAAGATAAAATCTTTTACTAAAGTTATAATAAAAAATGTGGTAAACATCAGGTAGACTAGGTTATTTAATCGATAATTCAGATATCCAGGACCCAGACCCAAATAAACATGTTTACATCTATTGATAATGATCTGAATATTTAATCCACACTCACAGCGAAATATTAACGGTATATTATCTTGTTTACAAAATAAATGAACCTGATTTTGGACAAGGTCAAGTACTTAATACAATTATACATAGCATATAATCATGAGAAAAAAAACTAACAAACAATACAAATGAAATATACATGACCATATATATATTTATAATTTCATCGTGTATGCACTAGCAAGTAGGTTAGTTTGTCTAGGTTATTGTGTATTGCAATTGGAGAGACAGAGAGACAGAGACAGACAGAGACAGACAGAGAGACAGAGAAAGACAGAGAGATACAGACAAAGAGACAGACAGAGAAAACTACCATCCTACGTGGTCTCCTGTATTTACTGTATATTGGACATCAGCAGAAACATTCACTGTACCTGTTGAGTTTGCTGTAAATATGAGAAACTATTATTTGATTTTGTTGCTAATTATATCGCCTCATAATACCACATTTTGCTAAGTAATATTTTTTAGCAATGTGTACTTTTAATGGAGTTAATCAAACATGAATTATTAGATTTGTGTATCAAAGTATCCTGCAAGCTACAAGATCACCAGCTTAATGTCAATTGCTTACTTTGGTTATGATCTCTCTCTGACAAATCGCAAAATATTCGACAATTAATAAAATAATTCCGGGCAGAAAATGATTTTGAAATAATTTTCAGCAAGTTGACAAGCCTTTCTAAAGATTCCAACCCCCAAATGCTTGCAAAAATGTCAGAAATCAGTTGAAGATGACTCTTCATTGATTTCCTCGATACCGATATATGTACATGTAATAGGAAGTATTCTTTGACAAAATATATGGAAAATATAATGTGTGTGTGTGTGTGTGTGTGTGTGCGTGTGCGTGTGCGTGTGTGTGTGTGTGTGTGTGTGTGATTTGGATTTTTAACTCAGCTTTAAAAGTTTGTCACTCATATCGTTACGATATCTGCAATGTGGCAGTTTATAGCGATGTCTAGCACTGGGGCATCATGCCGCAGACGTGTAGCTTCATGTCCCACCCTGTCACATTTTCCTGACACCAGGCCGACCAGTCCTAACACGAACCTCATAAAGCAGAGCGCCAAGCGAGGCAGCTGCAAGTACCAATTTTATAAGTCTTTGGTATGACTCGGCCGGGGTTCAAACTCGCGACCTACAGTATCCGAGACTGACGCTCTAACCATTTGGGCCACTCGAGCGGTGGGGAAATTATAGAAATGAGACAATACACGTAGGATAATGTGTATATTAGTAGTATATTGACAGAATTCTGTCACAGAAACTTGATCTGAGGGGTTTGAAACTTCTCAAGAAACTTATGTGGATATAGACGACTAATACAATTAATTTATAAAACATGATTCAAGCCGAAACACAAATATATTACTTAGTCATAAAACAAAAGGAAGCAAGGAGAGTTGATTTGCCATATATCAGCACAAATCCTATTCAGATTTTAAAATGAATAAACGAAATACAATGCAAATATTGCAGACATCGTAGCGATCAGGGCCGCAGAAAGCGATCACAGGCCCTGGGGTAAGAAACATCTAGGCCTCTCCTAGTTCTTGTTCAAACAAAATTTGTCTTTTATAAAAATAAAAAGTGTTGTTCGGCTCTAGCCCCCTTGTCAGCTGTGATATGACTGAAACATTGTTAAAGGTAAATTAAAAAACACGCGCGCGCGCGCGCGCGCACACACACATATTGTAGATAATGAAAAGGTGGAAGTGAATCTCTCAAAAATTGTAGCTTGAACATGAGAAGTGAAGTAAATTTAAATGACCAAAAAATAAATATACCGGTATACATTTAAATAACCTTAAGAACCCACTTGTTCAACAAAGGCATCCAGTAAAATTTCCATAAGAATTCAAAATACATGTAATTACCATTAGTGTACCAAATGAACAGCGAATAAGCAAAACAGACACTATCTAAGACAATACTGCGAAAGAATTGCTAGCGGACCATCTTATAGATTATATATTCTTCACAAAAATGATATTTTAAAGTATGTGCAGTTTTTGAAAAATGGAAAAAAAATTGTTTGTGCCTGAACCATACTGTTTAACATTTTCTTGCGAGGGGTGGGGATTTTGTGTTTGAAAAATTATTTTGTCTTGGGGTGGACGGCACTCAAAGAAGCAAATTAAAGTGATTAAATCAGGGCATTCAAATCATCACTGAAAGGTATATATATATATATATATATATATATATATATATATATATATATATATATATATATATATATATATATATATATATAGATCTTCAGGTAGACCATTTCTAAAACTATTTTAAAGAAAAGGTTTAAAATTCATGTGAATTGATAGCATTGATAAACAAATCAATTACCACTATGACAGTCCCATAAATGGTGGTGGTGGTGGTGGGGGCGGGGGGAAACGGCAGTAGAAATAATGAGGATTTCAATACAATCTTTGAAAACTTACCCGTTGTAATACTGTGGTTACCGACCAGCGTTAAGGTACCGTTGATTGGTCTCCAGATAACGAAATATATCGTACCGTTGTGCATGACATAGGCTTCCCACCCGTTTATGACCCCACAGCAAGGCACTGGGTCTTCAATCACGTAGACCATTTCTAAAATTATTTTAAAGAAAAGGTTTAAAATTCACCAGGGATAATGTGTAAATGTGTAGTCAAGAATATCGTGGGGTCTGGGAACTATGTCAGGCAGTGCCGGATTACCAAATAGGCAGAGTAGGCACCGGCCTATGGGTCCCACGTCTTTTAGGGGCCCCGCGACAACGGATTTGATCTTGACGTATTATGCGATAATTTGCGAGGGGGGACCCCGAGATTTCGACTGCCTAGGGGCCTCCACAGGGTTTAATCCGGCACTGATGTCAGGTGCGAGTCTCTGCGCTCATCAGAACTGAAGGGAGATAAAAGTCACATCAGAAGCATTGAAAATGTATGATTATTCTAGAAGTGTTAGCAAACACACACACACATACACACAGATATATATATATATATATATATATATATATATATATATATATATATATATATATATATATATATATATAGTTGAAAATGTCCTCAAACATTTTCGTGACGTCTTAAGAGCCATTTCGTTTTTCAAAATAGTTATTGTTTAATCAGATCAATTCAGAAGTTGAAATATATCAGTTTAGAAAATTTAAGAACCCGATTATGTAAGTCTTATGTACCACATGAGTGACACATGTCCTACATTGGATGACCTGTGTATCAAAGTATCATGGGATTTGGCATATTTTGCATGATCTACTGTTGTTACATATTTAACATGTGGTCAATAAGATATGCGTTTTGAAAGAAACATAATAATGAGATGCAAAACCATTTTTAGGAAAGTTGGAGACATACAGGATATTTGTATGCATTCCCCAGATGAGTAGTTGAACAGAGTGTGTCTTGTTTTACAAAACCAGTCGTGTTAAATCGTTTAAAAGCAGTGTGATAATCAATATTAAAATTGAAGACAAACTACCGGTAACGAATAACATGTTCCAGTTTAAACCTCCTCCCACCTAGTACCATCCTGAGCTATGGTCCAGGCCTTCCTTTAAACCATAAACTTATAGCAGACAAAGAAATATTGGTAAATATAAAAAAAAAAGAAAAGCATGAAAGAAAACAAATAAAAAAACAAACAGAAAATCCCGCAAGACAATTAATGCGTGTTGATCTTGCTAGACTAATTGGAGAGTTATTAGTGTAATTTATTCTAACTATATATGCCGGTTAATTAGAAAGCTAAACAGAGAAACGGATAGCTAAAATGAATGCGCGGATCCAAATATTGTTATAAATTGTTTAAGGGACAGTTCAAAGATGTTTTATTTGCATTCAAAATACTTAAATAGCCTAGGAATTTAAACAGTGATGATTCACGGATACCTAAGAGCTGACTAAAAACTTGGGGAGTACATTGGACGTTGATTACTTAAGGCTTAGATAGTTATACATTGATTAATTAAGGCTTAGATAATCATATTAATCCAATGCTAATAATATTAATGTAAAAGAAATGTATATGAATTCCAGGCCCGGCCCTAGGGCAAGGCAAACGAAGCAACCGCCTTGGACCCAGCGCTTCTCCACAATTGTTTTGTTTGGGGCGCCGTGCTCATCGCTTTCTGCTTTGGGCCCCGCATGCTGCCTTGGACCCCCGCACATCATAGGGCCGGGCCTGATGAATTCTATATAAAGACAGTTAGGCGTAACACAGTATTGGATTTGATTGAAGTTTTGCGCTATTGCACTATTTTGTGGGTGTTATTTATTGAACATGACTGGAATTCTGCAAACTTTTTTGTACAATAACATATGAATATATACTGTATCAAAGAATAGCGCCCAAAGATACTACTACTGCTGCTGCTACATCTACTACTACTACTACTACTACTACTACTACTACACATAAATGGATCAGGTATAGTTCGACTCTACGGTCTGAAACTAAGTTTAGAAAAGAAATGAGAAGAAACTATATTTGCAAATTCAACAAATAATTTATTTCCCTAGAATACAAAGTGAAAGTGTAAATATTGAACTTGCTGTTCAGCGAATTAAATCTAAAAATAATCCTAGAATTACAGACACAAGTCCAAATGATTAAAGTAATGAATGAACTTGAGTGGAAATCCAAATTAAATCCAACCCCGAAGGTGTTGATGTTTCTGTGGTGGCCCGTGTAGTGATGATGCGTCAACAGTCTTTTGTTGGATCGCAAAAATACAATGCAAGAATTAAATCCTTTTATGAAATTTCACTATAAGTTCAAGTCTCTGTTGCCAAAAATGTTAATTTTGACGAGCACTCTGTATTTCGAGTGAATACATGATTTTAATAAAGAAATTCCAGCCCCAAAGAACTTCTGGACACAGCAGTAATACAACTGATTTTGCTCAGATCTTAAAGCATGAATAAATAATTTTCCCAACAATAGAATTATATAGCCGTCTACCTAGCCTCATGTCACAATATACATTTTTAAAATGACACTATTACCTAACAGAAAGTTTCATTTTGGAAGGTTCATAATGATTACAAAATAAAATCTTAGTTATAATTAGAAGTGTATTACTAAAATTAAAATATAAAATGTAGTAAACAACAAGTATTCCTAGCAATTCATGGTGGATTTCCAAAGTTCTAGAAGCAGACTGATTTAAACATGTTTACTACAAAACCACAATCAATGATTCAGGTCAGGTAGAATATGAACTTGCTTTGGACAAGGTCAAGTCCAAAATACAATTATCCATAGCATATAATGAAAATAAAAAATTAAACAAAACTAACAAACAAACAATGCAAATTAAATATGCAAAACAGATAATATGAGATCGAATCCGATACGATAGAGAGAAGATGGGATTAACCTGTATCATTTCCAGAGACTTGGGACGTGCTGTTTGTTCCAATAGCCGTCGGATTAGACACTCCAGTATATTTTCCTGTGCAATCTGTCAAATAGGACAAATTAAAGAGCCTCCAGTTAGTCAAAGCCCCAAATGTTCAAAAGTTTTAACAAATCTTTAGCAATGCATTTTATCATACCATCTATATATGCCAACAAACATGTCCACAAAATCTAATCAGTCTTCCTTAAGTGGCATTTGCTACCTAATGGTAACAGTGTTTTCATACAAAAAATTATGAAATGTGCAAAAAAGAGGAACAAATGATGTAAAGAACTAAAAATGAAATCAGGTCATCTACATATGCGTTACAAATATCACTTGTCTAATCTGAGTGGGGTTTTTTAACGATCGCTTTAATAAAGTTTGTGGGCCGTCCAAGTCGGCCGGACTGACGGTCATGATCAAATCATGATGTCCAGACTTTAAGCAATGCGGGAGATAATACGTCTTTACAATTTGCGTTTTAAATATTCTTTGATTCCTGTCCAGTGCAATTACCCCACCCACCCACCCCCAAAAAAGTTATTCGACAATGCATGCAATGCTGTCATTGTTCCATCTCGGATTAAATTATAACGGTTGCTTTTGTCTATAGTACATTTGCTTGTTTCAGTTAACTTTACTTTGAACGTGCTTAAGTTAACTCTAGTTCCTATATGATATGCATCATTAGAAAAAATGTACATATCATGGGCCCCGATTGGACGAGTGGTCTAAAGCGCTCACCGTTACAGATCATTGCCATCTCACCTCTGTCTGCATCGATTCGAGTCTCGGGTTCGGCCAATGTGGGTATGTGAGAGAGCTTGCCAGTAGCTTCTCGTGGGTCGGTGGTTCTTACCGGGGGTTTTCCCGGGTACTTCTTCCACCAGTTATACTAGGCGCCATGTATAGCCTATCTTGTGCTGAAAAATGGCGTTAAACCCTACAACAACTACAACTACAACCATTACATATCTTATTCAAGTAAAAAAATTGTGTGAATGTAATTGTTTTCTCAGTTTTTGCCTCCATAAAGTCATAACTATACAATGGAAAGATGCTGTACAGTGTTTAGTAAATAATGCAACCAAAATCCATTCCCACGTCGTTTTGAAATTCTGTATATAAAAAAACCCCATAAAATATATTGCCCTGTGGCACATAAAATATCTGTAAACATAAGGAAATAATACATTAAGGTACAAAATAAACGTCATATTTTATTTTCACCGATGTCGGTCAGAGATAAACTTCTCAATTCCGTCTACTTAACGCCGAAGTACACTCAATTCACCTTTAGAAAGAAAACGAACATGATCAAAAATGGTTGCAATCGGGGAGAGGTCTCATGTCTCAGAATGATCCCAAGTAGGGGCTAACCTGTACCTTTTAACAAATTTTCAGAAACGTTTCTGTTGTAAATAAAAACTACTGATTAAAATGGTAACAAAAAACGAACATACGTACTGGCGAGTTCGGCCTCCACCGAATATTTAACAATCAATATACAGAAAACTTCAAAAATATAAGATTTCATTTTCTAAAGAGTAGATCTCTGGCCAGATGCTACACATCTCTGCTTATCTTACTGAGTCCTTCCTTGTAACGAGCGTTTTAAACAGCCAAACGGGCGTAACACATAGATGAGAAATTTTATAATCCTGTTTGAAATACCGTTTACGGTCCATTCATGTGGAAGCTGGAATTTACATTTGAATAGACCAAAACGCTAACACAGTGAAATGAATAAATCTGTTGAAGATCTTAAATTGATTTAAAATCGGGCCGATTAAATTTACTTGAATCAAGGGATTACGTGAGTCCGTTAATTCTTACATTAATATACATCCAGACCTGGTTACTTGTGAATCAGGACACGGAGAGTCGAACACCTTCTGAATATGTAATCATTGGTATGTAATATGTAAGGCAAGCAAACCGTCCATTAGGAACTTCTTGGCTGTCACGCTTAGTGGTTCTGTAAACATTGTAATTTCTGGAATTTTATTGCATCTAGTTTGTCTTGCTAGGGTTGATCACTTGTAGTTCAATGGTGATAAAATGCCACCAATTTGACAAAATAAAATGTAAAGCATCTTTCATATAGGACATTTGTAATAAAGGTTACGCGTTATTTGCTCTTAAAAATACGATGCAAAAGGGATCAATGGTAATTTATCCATACAGAGGAAACACATAATCTTTAAACGTTCATTATATAACACACTCTTTCTTCTATTTTATCAGCATCATCTCTATTCCTCGTTTCCATATGTGCAAATGCAGAACACTATTTGTCTTCATTCCAGTTCTGTCATTGCGATCGTACAAGTCTTATTCAGTATAAAATAAATATAAATGCTGAGCATTGAGTGTCACGTGTTTGATTGATTGCTTCAAATCCAAGGCTCGAACATAATTCCAAACTCACTAAAGGATACTCTCTATCCAACCATTTAAAATTCTTTATATTTAAAAGTTAAATTTGTTATCGTTTATACACAAGACCCATATTTCTACACGATAAGTGTAAGTCATTAACTGAATATTGAAAAATATTGGATCCGAAGTCGTGGGGGCGCAGGATGCCCGAGCTTGCAACTGCACTCTACGACACATGAGCGAGGGTCCAATAATTTTTTTTTCATACTGAGTCAATTTCCTTTTTATTATATACTTAACATCAGAAATTTTAATAATTCCGTTATGTTATAGGCGAATAACACAATTTAAAGAAAAAATATTTCCACGTTTTATCGAACATTTTACAAGTCGCTCACGTTAGGAATTAAATCTGAACACCGTGCGGTAATACACGCTACGTTACGTCTAAACAAGTACGCACAAGCATATTGGAATTCCATTAAACACTGAACGAAACGAAGATTGTTAAGAGGAATGTAATATTGCAAAAGAAATACAAAGAAATATGGATATTAGGAAAAATAACGCAATATATAAATGAAAATTGAAGACACCATTATGAAAATATGAGCCATGAAAATGAAGTCTAAGGTATAGTTGTGATAACCTCAGTGTTGCTATCACGCTGGCGAGTAAATATGAAAGTGAAGTTGAACTGTTGCAGGGTAGTGTGGTCTATTGGTCTCTGAATATATATCAAAAAGGGGGATATACATTCATTTCGGAGTTGCTTTTGGTTCGAGTAAACAATGCAGTTGTGAGTGGATTAAAGTTTACACTATTTATATCATGATCTTGCATGGGTTCAACAATTAGCGAGTTCCACATATAACTGGGTAAGTCGTTGTATTTAACATTTTCAGTCTGGAATCCATTTATAAACCATACTGTTTTAGCCTTGCTTGACAAAAACATGAGTCTGTTACACAATGTTCACCTATATTTTATATATATGGAATTGGCTTCTCTTGCGTAAATAGAGCTATCTTCTCTTTTACTGTTTTTCTACATTCACATTTTTCTTTTCATTTTTTTCTCTAATCTCTTCACGTTCTCCGTTGTAATGCCAGCTTACTTTAGATTCCTTTTCAGTCTTTGTCTTTGTTGTTTTATATTTCATATTTCCATTTCCTCATTTGTAATCTAGTTTGAATATGCAAAAAATTAAATTGCCTATGTTGTTTATCACACACATCTTCTAAATAGTATAGTACTATTTATTAGAATTTGAATTACTATTATACGAAAGTTCTCGTAAAATAGAATATTCAAAATCGGAATATAAACAAACTATGAAAGTTGCACGGCTTCTACTTCATCCAGATGGCGTAAAACTTCTCACTGACATAAACTGGTAAATTTTGTCGTAATTCTTGACACCTCAAGGTTTTATGGAATGAATTAATCTTGTTGATGGTAATACTTTTGTCCAGGGAAAATGTATTATTGGTCGAGTGTATGCATGAAGTGCAGCAATACCTTCTCTGAAGAAAACTATCGAAAGGTTAAGTGTACACATGATTAAAACAATATCTATGTTTTCTTCATTGCCATTTCTGTATTAAAACATCATAGACCAACTTTGTATTTTTATGGTATCTCTTTTCATTTGTTCTGTTATGTCTTCTGTTACAAGGTTAGGATGCTGAATATAGGATAGTCACCTTCTTTGTGATGTTTTCTATGTTCTTTATTTTTCCTTCAGTTTTTGTGATCGATACAAATTCACACGGCATGCATGTTTGAATTCCCTTATATTCTAATGTGCCGGTTTCTACATTTGTTACATTCTGGAAAATTCTTATGTTTCAAACACTCAGAGTTTTCATACTTCTTCATGATGCTACCCACGTCTTCTGTTTCCTCCACCATGTCCAGTGGAGAGATGTGTCTTTGACAAATCATTTTCTAAACATAATAATCTTTCCCACCTGTTACAACCTGTTAAAAGATTCATCATATCGTTTACGTTTGACAAGTACATAATTTTTACTTCTCATTATTTTGATCTTGAAAATCTTTCAGCTTTGAATATGTCATTTTTCGTGTAGCATCTACAGAACTTTTGTTTGTAAAACATAACCTCGGCATCCTCTCCATTTCAGGTTTTCAGTTTCTATTCAACCGGTTGGTCTAATATTATTCACCTTATTTTAACTTTTCCTCTGTAAAAGTTACAAATGTAGGATTTTGCCATTGTTATTTTACATTTTGAAATTCTGGCTGTTCACCAATTTTAAATTTAGGAGTCCTAAATCTTAAATAACGGATTAGATTGATACATACTAAAGAGCTTTTATTTTTCTTTGCTCGTTTCGACCGGAGACATGTCTAGTGACGTGTGCTGTGTGTTATAGTATCATAAATTAACTTTGGCAAAATGTCAACCCATTTTCTGGTATAATTTTGAGTGAGAGTTTAGATAGTTATGTTAAAGAAATGTTTTTTTTTTGTCTGATTAAGTTGAAAGGTACCCACTGTTTCCTTTTCCTAGAAATCCTTAACGTTATGAACTCTTTTTCTTTAGCAAGCTTCACCTTTCTAGACTTTCTATCGTAGTAAATTTTTTTGAAAGCGTTCAGAATTCGACACACTACCACACGACTAGAGGCTCTTAGAATCTTTAAAAGAAGAACAAAAATACTTAAGCTTCTGTTAGATAAATTATATCTAATAAATAAATCAAGGTTATTGTTATGAATGAATGATCACCATAAATATTTTTAATTTTATTATCTTATTTACAAATTTTATGAAATTTACTTTGTAAGTTCTTATACTATTAATTATCACTGGTTTATTAGTACCTATTTTACCTGTGGTTTATCTGTGAAGTATGTGTCTAGTATAAATTTACCTGTACGGATCTAGTCGCCATTTACATTTTTTTTGCTTACCTGTATATATCATCTACTGATCAGCTCGTCTACCACATTTATTTTATTATGGGCTCCTAAATCGTATAAATTTGAAAAGATAAAACAATGGCTGGTAGGCATTCATAGATTGTTCTTGCAATGTGATTAAAGGTTTAGAGATAAAGAAAGGGTTCTGCGCGAGAATCTGCCTCACTCGTGTAAGCTCGTGACGCAATATCTATCGCTACAGCTTAGTAACTTATGTAATAAATGTTTTGACGTTGACGGTATGGTTTTTGATTTATGAAAAATAAAAAGAAAGGTCGTTTGTGGATGAACTAAACTGTATACAACCCAAGAAGTTAAATTTTAGATGCATATTGTGTTCAGTTGTAAAAAATTAAAATACTTACATTTATAGATGGATCATCCACGTAAGGGGAAACAACTCCTATAACACGGTTCAGATTTTGAAATTCTTTTATACCGTAGAGTACAATTTATACTTTTCACTATTATAACAAAAGATTAGCACAAGTGATGTATTTCACTTAAATATAGCAGTGTGTTCCCGTTAGATGTAATAGAAATGATTGTTGATAAAATAAGTCAATTCAACTTTAAATCTTAATATCCGTCACTATGACAAGATCTTCAATGTTGTAATCTCCAATTTAACTTGAGATTAATGCAGCTTTCAAAAATAATTTTTTAAACATAGCTTGTGTTCTCGATATCACAGACATATCAAGAATATTTCGGATGTTGGCAGCTGTTATGGCCGCTTATTATAAATATCTTTTACAGCTCATATTTTGTCCTGCCAGTTTTCACCTAATATAGCTGAGTAGGTTTTCTTTTTCTTCTTTTTTTTCGAAGTTAGTGTTGCATTACAATCAATAGATTAAGTGGGTGACTGAATGTGCTCTGTACATTAATATTGACCCAGAATGAATACCAAAATCATTATGAGAATGTCATTGACCCAGAATGAATACTAAAATCATTATCAGAATGTCATTGACCCAGAATGAATACTAAAATCATTATGAGAATGTCATTGACCCAGAATGAATACTAAGGTCATTGCGATACAGTGTTGAGAATAAAATACTTGAAATACTCTCTTGAAGTTTAGCAAAAGTAGAAGAAAGTGCGAGAAATGAAGAACAAATGAGGTGATTTTCATCCTGAATGCTTCTACAAAATATTGACGTTCTATAGAAAGAAAAAGAAAGCTTGTATCACTGGTGAGTTGGCAAATATGATCATGATTATGCATAAGCATGGGTCTGGAATGAAAATTAAATTCTATTCTACATTCTTCTTGCTCTTTATATTATCAGATGACAGCCGATAAGTCTCAGTCGTTTTGCTCCGTGTTCATCGCTTCGGTTTAAAATAATAAAAATCAGGTCTATAACCCACAGTGGTCCAGGTTATGGTTTCAGTTGGGAGTTTGCTTCTTACACATTTTGTCGTGCAGACAGATACTTATTCCCACAGGCCCATCATCAATTTTAGCCCAACCAGCTATCAGAATAGATTGCTCTCTTTGCAGTCCGAGCGCAGCAGCCACTTACTTGATATCCATTCGCACGCAGATCATTTGTGCCAAAACAAAGGGTAATTGAAGCAATATCTTGAAGGACTGCCACCAAATAGGTTTGATTATCTGGTAATTAATTTTACGCCAAGTGTAAATTGAAATAGAATTTGTGATTAACGGCTTTTATTCCAAAGACCTTTTCAAGAAGTAACTTTTCTTCAGATAATAGGTTTTAGCGATACGCAATCTTAATAGGATCGAAATGAAGGTGGGCGTGATAAAATATTCGTGGATCATTCTTATCTCTCTGTTTTGACTGAAAACGGAAATTTGGCGAAAGATAGAAATGGAATGATGCTAAATGGAGCAATCGAATGCCTAAGATTTTGATCACTTATCGGCAATTAGGTGATTGTCTCCATCTTTATCTGCAGTCCATATACGTGGTTTAATGACTCGTAATCTTCGATGTATGATGGGGTTAAACCGCTGACTGTAATAATAATTTCTTGGAAGAAAAATATCTCTTTGCCAATATGCTGGACAGTAACAACAATTTTCGAATACTATAAATCATTATTTTAATCAGAAATCTTTATCATTTGGCCAACTCCATCATTTAAAAAATTATTCACACATTACGTGCATGTAATCTGTTCAATACGTTTTATACATGTAATCTACAGAACATATTGCATACATATATTCTGTACCACCCATTACACACATGTATTCTGTACAATACATTACATAACATATATTGTATATAATATTACATGCATACATTCTATAACACACAATACACACAATACACACACACACATATATATATATATATATAGCATATATATATATATATATATATATATATATATATATATATATATATATATATATATATATATATATATATATATATATATATATATATATTTCAATACATTACATACACATATCATGTACAATACATTACGTACATATAATTTGTACATTATTCCCACTTAACTCCCTGCACACTCTCTATTTTAAGGTCTATTTATTTAAATTATAAACTTTTAATCCTTTGAAACATTGCTATATTTGAAGCCTGATAACGGCAATGTATAACCTAATATGTGCTGGTGTAGAGCTAAAATGCATAGAAATTATCATAGCTGAATCGCGATACTAAAGATGAATACATATCTTGTTTTCATGGCTCAAAGGCAGCCAAACTTCAAGTCTATCGTGTACGAAATGCAAGCCGATAACTGATTTAGACGCACTCTTTCCGTCAACAATAGCAACTTTTGGCATCCATTTTCAGCCGGATTGACTGAAACAATCGAGGGTAAATGCTTTAAACAAGGGAACACTGCCAATGCTTGTCTAAGTCTTGCAAGCGTGAACTCGAGCTGCCGGATCGAGTGTGATAACTGTCTAGCAGCGCTGACTCATCATACAAGAAAAAAAAATAGAAATTACTATTCACTTTAATATGACAGTCTCTCATAGAAATTAATCTTGAATTACAAACCAGGAAATGAAGGAATGGGAGAACCAGGATGAAATGACAGTTCCAATCACTTACTTTCTTAATGTCATCGAGAATAGTACATTTCAACTTTGATGACCTCTCTGCTATGAAAAGTGCCATAAAACCAGGACAACCGTTCGTAACCTAATTTGGCTTGTGATCACGTGACAGCATTCCTCATATCTCTAGAAATTCTGTCTTTTGTATTCAGGTGCTTATTATTATTATTATTATTATTATTATTATTATTATATTATTATTATTATTATTATTATTGACTAACGAAATACGGATGATTATCTCACATTAACTATCGATCAAAATATTTTAAATATCAAATCTTTTTATTCTTGCCAAATTTCAAAAGTGTATTTATGTCCTTACGAGTTTCTAAGCCTGCAGAACGGGACATGACTGAAGAAAATGGAAAAGTAATCGTATCGTTGCGAAATTCCTGTTAAGTGTTTATTCCTATTATCACGAGTTATTGAATGCGGTAGAGAAACATTTGTAATTCTAAAACTGAAGTGCGGCACCTGGTGTTATTTATCATTCGTGGTGGGCTTTCAAAACCGCTGTGAATTTCTTAGAACTCTGGTAATATTGAGATTTTTTATAAATTTGTTGAAGTACGTTTGCAATTATTGCTGAAGTACATTTGCAATTATTAGAAATGTTCCTTTTTTTTTAAGCCACAGTGATCCACCTATCTGAATTAGGCACATATTTTGAATAGAGGAACGATTCTAAGAGATCTATTAAGATAGCGTTATATGGCTTTTGACATGGTATGAAATGGCTTTGAAGCAGTGAGGAGTGGCATTAGGAAATAGATTCAAGAGGTTTACCTTAATCAAATTTATTTCCGATTGCTACATGCGCAACAAGAATCCACTTATATAACTGTCATAAATAAACAAGAAATTAACGGTTAATGGAGTTTTAATTTGATTTTACTCAAGAAATAATTTTCACATTTGCAAAGCATCAGCACCAGTGTGCAGAAAATTAAGTGGTAATTACACAATCAGTTAGCTAACCCACTGAAACCTTCAAACAAGTGCTGGAAGGTTGGGTCCCGTTAAGAATATACAAGCCAACGCCATCTTAGGTCAGATTCAGGTATGAGACAATCTCATCCGACATAACTCATATGCAACAAGAATTAATGTGTTCTAAGCTATAATTCTTTGCATCACAGATTCCAAGGTTCAAAAGAATGATTCCAACACATATTAATGCAAAGTAATAACTTTAGTTGAGAATTAATCACTCCTTACCATGCATGGAAGTGGGGTTTCTCGTACAAAATGGCTTACATTTACCCACTTCCTTGTCTGGATAAGGTAGATTACACATATCAATATAAAACCCAGACTGGTTCGTTTTGGCAAAATCATATTGAAATATATCCCTTTCTTCTTTTACTTAAGTAATAAATATAAAAACATTCATTTTACAAGAAGTTTATGATAATCATCCTCTTCCGCAGAGTAAAGGATATTTACAGATGAGTAAAAGCTTTTATTAATTGCATAAAGTTAACATCTAACAATAACGTTAAGGCACCATTCGGGATGTTCCAAGTTTTAACCTCCATTTACAATTACCAAAATTTAGGAGCAGCATGCAGCAAGTTCAATCCATTATAGGCAGCGAATACCCCCATTTATGAGAAATTTTTTACAACTGTTAAGAATGTATTTTTACCCATACTTCGTAAGCATAAAGATAAGGCGTGTATGTATGTGTGTGTGTGTGTGTGTGTGTGTGTGTGTGTGTGTGTGTGTGTGTGATTTTTAACGTAGTTTAACAAGTTTTCAGTCATATCGCGAAGTTGTCTGTAATGTGGCAGTTTATAGTGATGTCTAGCACTGGGCCACATTGTCCTGACACCAGGCCGACCAGTTCTAACATTAACCGCTTAATGCTGAGCGTCTAGCAAGGCAGCTGTTAGTACCATTTTTACAAGTCTTTGGTTTGACTCGGCCAGGGTTCGATCCCGCGACCTCTCGCATCCGAAGCACACGCTGTAACTACTAGGCCACCGGTGCGGTGATCCTAAGAATAAGGATAACTCTGTACAACACGAATGAATTCATAACACATACCTCCTAAGCACAAGGATAACTCTATACAACACGAACGCATTCATAACACACATTTCCTAAGCATAAGGATAACTCTTTACAACACGAATGTATTCATAACACATACTTCCTAAGGATAAGGAGAACTTTAGCAGTAGGACACTCCCAAATATTTGGAATAAATTTGGCGATAATTATCAAAACGAATAAAAAAATTAGGCACGAAACTGCTCATGTGCATAAGTAAACTTAGTAATGACTACGTTAGAGTTTCGCGCGCGTGGAAGGCCATTCCCAATGTATGAGGTTTACGGGCGATGTATACGCGAACACGTTCAAGTATCAGGCAGAGAGAGAGAGAGAGAGAGAGAGAGAGAGAGAGAGAGAGAGAGAGAGAGAGAGAGAGAATTTGTTTGTGTATATCCCCAGTTTATATTAAATTTTTAAAAAAGTAATATTTAAATTGTAAATCACGAATGTAAACAATGAAAATGGATTAAATTGGAGGAACCACTCTAGGCTGTGGATACGTAGAAAATAGTGCACCTGCATCGTTTCATCGGGTTTGGTATGTTAAACGTTGCAAACTTCATTAAAATGTAATGATATCCAATAATTTTTTGATATTTCCAATCTAAACGGATAGGCAAAAGTAGGCTAAAGTAGATGTGAGTAGTTTAGGTATTCTGAATCCTTGGTCATTCATCATCATCTCTCTCTCTCTCTCTCTCTCTCTCTCTCTCTCTCTCTCTCTCTCTCTCTATATATATATATATATATATATATATA
>JAECUM010017445.1:0-28316 GCA_016617855.1 Megalonaias nervosa | reverse complement strand
TAATGGTTTATCTTGTGGTACATTGAGATGTAGGTTAACTAACTATAGCCAATGGATACTAATGGGTGATGAATCAGGTGTCAATCTTCACCGGTCATCATGTCAAGTGGTAACATAGACCAACCAGCCAATCAGATCCTAATAAAGGGCATTTTCACCTCTGTGGCTGCTAAGTTGACTAATGGTAATTTAATGTCTGCTCCGTTTTTATTGTCTGCCATAATAATCAGATGTATATCAGCTACAGTAATGAGATTAGACTGGACTAAGAAGGCTCAGACTTTTTGCATAGTTTGCCATTATTGTTGTGGAAGAAACCTTGAAACATTACAACATGGAAAAAAAAGAATCAACTATGGATGGTTTGTTAATAAATTTTTGAATAATTAAGCACTAGATAGTGAACCTGATTCCAAAAGATGCAATATGAGTGTTGGATGAATTAATTACCTAGGCCTCCTAGCTT
Source organism: Megalonaias nervosa (assembly GCA_016617855.1). NCBI lineage: Eukaryota > Metazoa > Mollusca > Bivalvia > Unionida > Unionidae > Megalonaias > Megalonaias nervosa. The sequence goes on along the minus strand of JAECUM010017445.1, from coordinate 27,850 downwards.
GTATGCTATAAATGGTTGGACCAATTGATTATCTAGGCCTCTTAGCTTATATGCTGTAAGTGTTTGGATCAATTAATTACACAGGCCTCCTAACTTATATGCTATAAGTGGTTTTATGCATATTGGACCACTTAAGTATGTAGGCCTCCTTGTTTTTATGCTATAAATGGTTGGACCTATTAATTACCTAGGCCTCCTTGCTTATATGCTATAGGTTTTTTATGCATGTTGGACCAATTAACTATGTAGGCCTCCTAGCTTATATGCTATGAATGGTTGAACCAATAAATTACTTAGGTCTCCTAGCTTATATGCTATAAATGGTAAATGGTTGGACCAATTAATTACCTAGGCCTCCTAGCTTATATGCTATAAATGGTCTGACCAATTAATTACCTAGGCCTCATAGCTTATATGCTATAAATGGTTGGACCAATTAATTACCTAAGCCTCATAGCTTATATGCTATAAATGGTTGGACCAGTTAATTACCTAGGCCTCCTTGCTTATAAATGGATTTTACCTAATATTTCAGGTGGGTGACTAAAAGTTTGGAATAGGTGTAGTGGACAAGAAAACATTTTCTAACATGAAATTTTGAGACTTTAAAAAATTCTAGTTGAAGAGTCTAAATAGACAGCAAATTTTTTTGTGGCAGCTTTTAACATGGATGCTTATTACACTGAAGTTAATCATTTTTTCATCATGAACATATATATTTACTTGCTTATAAATTGAGTACAAATCCAAACTGCACAACCTAGATCTGCTGTTTCATAATACACTGGCAGGTCTGGGTCTGTGCAGTTTGTTAGGAGTAATTCATTAGAACAAACAACATTGACCCTGATTAACCATTACGTTATGTAAATGCAAATTAGGATCTATGTTGTTTGCCAATGAACCTGACTTATAAGCAAGTATGTACAGTATTTTTATACAAAGAAGAATGTACTTAGATATCTTGAGCACACAATCGCTAGTGATGAGAGTAGAAATTTAGAAGACATAAAATAAAAATGCAGGAGCATTGTGATGCCATTGATTACTGTAAATAAGTAACTCTGCCTCTGTTCTTTTACAAAATAATGATGTGTCATTTTGTATGATTCGAATGTCTATACCTGGAAATCATCCAGAAAATCCACAGGCATGAATGATAAGTCCTTTCTGTTGAAATTTAGGTAAAGCTAAACATTTTGAAATGATTTATATCTTTTTATCACAACATAACTTTGGTCTGAATTCACAAAGCTTAGTATAGTTTCTGACAGAGAAGTATTCTTCCATGATGTGGGCAGTAGGAGATAATTATTATTGGTTATTAATATTGATTCTTTTATTTATTGAGAATCATATAATTCCACAGACAGATTTAAATTCATCCATATTGTATTTTAGATACAGTTTTAAGAAGAAATCAACTTAAGTCTGCTGGAAGAAATAGAACAGTGTCTATGTCTGGTATACAGTAATGATGACTCTTCATATTGCATAACCATTTTGTTTGCATTATAACTTCTGTATTTATCAAGTTAAATAATAAACCCTCCAGCAAAACATGATCGATAGACCCAGATCTACTGTAGAATTGTACACCAGAAATTTAAAGTCTACTCCAGTTTGTACCTGATGAGTGGGCAGACTTAGAACATGTACCCTTTTTATGCACCTGTGTAACAATTGTTTGAATTTTATGCATTAAAAAAAAAACATTTTAATTTTGGCCTGTTTCCCAATATATCACACAGCAAGCTTTAATACATAGCAAAGCATAGAAATAGAAAATAACATACCAAAAAGTGACAGGCTTTAATTTTAATTTCATAGGAAATGGATTAAATCAGTATTTTGAACATTCAATAAAATGAGACAAAGCACAGCAATAAAATAAAATTTATTTTCACTGCAATCAGTTTTCAAATATGAAAGTTAGTTCTCATTTGGAAGAAGAGTACGTAAGGGGAGTAAATCTTGTTGGATTAAATCTATAAGGAATTCCTTATAAAAGTCAGTTTGGCAGAAGGGCTTTAATATGAATCTTGTTCTGTCTTTAAGATGGCACTACAGTGGCACATTAGTTAGCATACTAAACTCTCAATCGAAAGTATGGGTTATTATCCTACCACCTGATCAGTAAGTGTAGGCTATGTTGGTGTGTTCTTGGGCAACAATTAGTTTACTTCAGTTACCTCAGCATTAAATAACCTACCTGTGTTGCTGTGCCATAAAAACACCCCCAAACCAAACCTGTCTGCAAGAAAAAGATATTGATGGTCTAGGATTATGCTGTTCATGAACAACACAGACCATCACCTGTTAACACATTATACAACATTAGATCTGGGTCTAGGCTGTTTGCTGTTGCATGTGCATTATACACAATCAAGGAAAAATGGTGTGAGGGTTTATGTAATGGATGGTTATATTTATTAGTGGGAGACTGACATATCTGGAAAAATGTTATTAGAAAGGTTGGAGTTGTATGTAATACTATATCCATTATCATCTGCATCATAACCAGGAAGTGATGCTACAATTAATTACGTTTATTCATGGAGATATGGGTAAATCATAAAAAGCTTATATTTTTGCTACTGCATGTTATATTTCCTTTGATAAGCCTAGGGGGAGCTGCTTATCACCATGCAAGAACTTTTAAAATAATGAATATACAACTCAGCCTTGTTATAACCTGTTTTATTATCAGCTGATTCCAAGTATAATGAGGTACTACCATTAACCCAATAAAACCATTGTATCAAGTGTATGACAACATTCATTAAAAGAAGACAACCTAAAGCTCAGCATTGTATCTTTATTTCCTTGTTAAAACCACATGTGACAAATTTGATCATTTCTGTATGCTTTGGTTTGGCACATACATGGCTCTAGCTATACCATGGTTTAATTAATAACACTGTTCTCATTATGCTGCAGTTCAGTACATTATTCTGCAGTTCAGTACATAACATTGTTTTCATTATTCTGCAGTTCAGTAAATAACACTGTTCTCATTATACCTTGGTTTGGTACATAACACTGTTCTCACTATTATGCATTTCAGTACATAACACTGCTCTCATTATAACATGGTTTGGTACATAACACTGTTCTCACTATTATGCATTTTGGTACATAACACTGTTCTCATTATACCACAGTTTGTTACATAACACTGTTCTCATTATACTTCAGTTTGGCACAGAATGCATTTGGTAGCTATGAACTCCATACTACCAAGTTTTGATGAGGATGAGCTGTATGCATGTGTGCATGTTTGTATAGGCACATGAGCACATTCCACACTATTTAGTGCTGAATAAGTTTAGGTATCCCCAAAAAGGTATTCAAAAGTCAGTGAATGGGTAAAATCTTTAAAATGCAAAATAAGATTTTCTGTATAAACTGTACCCTTTTTTAAAAAGTTCAGGAATTTCTCAGCCATAATATCATCATGAAATGTATCAAAGTGTACAAAGGTTGCCTCCTTGAATCACCTCTTATGACATACAGGAGGAGGTACAAGACCTTTTCTATCTCCCAAGCAAACATGGTGCTTTCTTAAAGAATAATTTGGCAACCTTTGTAAAGGAAGTAAAAAATATGGACTTGTTATAAAGAATGGACTTGTTATAAAGAATGGACTTGTTATAAAGAATGGACTTGCCTTTGGAACATTTTTAGTACCAGTAACTAACAAAGCAGGAGTGAAAATAATGAGGAGTGGTTACAACCATACTTACCTGTCATTTGTTTTAGGGTTTCTTGTTGCATGCTTTGTAATAAAAATAATAATAATAATAATAATAATAATAATAATAATAATAATAGTGACTTTATTCAAAGAGGTTGACACAATTAGTTGCAGGGAACTAATCCTCATTTTGGCCCTCTATTATATATATATTAACATTCAAAATACATGTACATAGTCACACACACACACACACACACACACACACACACACACACACACACACACACACACACACACACACACACACACACACACACATACACACACACACACAATCATTGATAATAATCTATATTTGTACATTGACATAAAAACAGAAAATTTAAATGAATATGCTTCAACTCAGTACACTTTGTATATGTAGTACAATTAAGTACATTGTGTATATAACAGTATAAAAGTAGTGAAACAAAATGGAAGGTTAGTGAATTTATACTTTAAGTTGAAATGTATTTGTCAAATTGAACAGGTTCCTCTTTTCATACATTGAATTAGATTATAATTAAATGCATTTATATTTGTATATTCTTTAAAAATCTTGTACATTTTTTTGTTTGAAAATTGAGATTGTAGTGATACTTCTGCCATTTTAATTTGACTGACAGTGCTGTAATGCAAAACAACAGAAATGATGTTTGCAAAGTATGTACAACCGCCATTGAAACTGTTGCAACTTTGAAATACAAAATCGGTGTCAGTAATCTTGAATTGTTTTGAAAATTTATTTGCATGCTATTGTTAAACACATGCAGTTATTCTCCATGTCATGAGGAATCTAGGAAAATGATGATGGATTGTTATGCTGTATATCAAATGTGTTGTTGTTGTTAACCTCATTCTTATCCACTTAATGTAAGGTTATTAACAGAATATTGAAAAATATTGGGCTCAAGGTCATTTGGTGCAGAATATTGAAAAATATTGGGCCCAAGGTTATGTGGTACAGAATATTGAAAAATATTGGGCCCAAGGTTATGTGGTGCAGAATATTGAAAAATATTGGGCCCAAGGTTATGTGGTGCAGAATATTGAAAAATATTGGGCCCAAGGTTATGTGGTGCAGAATATTGAGGATTCAATATTTCGTAATAGTATCTTTTTTATTACATAGTTCAATACAAGCATATTAATCATTTTGTCATAGGACACAAAATATTTTTTCCATGCTTTACTGAACATTCCACATGTTCTTTGTATCAATGAAAACAGCACTGTACAGTAATAGACATTATTTTATTCCTTTTGGAGCTCATGCATGCATGGAGTGATTCTCATTCAGCTGTAAACAAAACTGTGTTAGTTAATGAAGATGAAATGTCACGTAACCAAAGAAACACATTATGCATTTGCAGATAGTTATACAAATTTTTTTCCTCCTAGATTTGCAATTTTGAAACTTTTGTCTTGATGCTAAACAGTAACAGAAAGAGATACATAGAGCAAAGAGCAGCATACCAACTCCATATCCCTCTCCCACACGTAATCCCAAAGATAAACACCTGACTGTTTTTTTCCTTACTCTTTTGTTTTTCCTTCAGTGCACATCTGTACATGTTACTTTATTTGTTTGGAAGTTTGTACATACCTGGAGTGAATGATGAAATGTGATGTAGCCAAACAAAAATTGTTGGTATTCAGAAAATACGACATAAAAATGAAAATTGAATCTATAGTAATGTGTCAGAAAAATTCTGTCAAAGTTTGGTTGTTGTGGTTGTCCTTTTTGATGTTGCTGTTATGGTGATGGGTAAATTTAAAATATACAGTGTGCATAAGAATTATTGTGGCCTATCAGTCTTAGATAGTACCTGAAAATTATGATATTTATTAATTTTGAGTCACTTGTGTTTCATTAAATTCCTAATGCAGGATAAAACAGTGTTATACAGAATGGATAACAATGCACTGTTTATGTGAAAGAGATTGTTCACTGATACATTGTATCTGAGGTCAGTTTGACTCTCTCTCTTTCATGCTTGTACTAACAGCAGGAACTACTGTGATCACTAGCAGTCCATTTTGAATATTTGATAAATCATTTTTTCTCTTTGAAATTTAAGTCTTTCGATGTGTTTAGATTCTCTTTAGTTAATTAGGATGAACGATATTTCTTGGACCTGTTGTATATAGATGGCAATACAAAACATTGTTGGGGCCCCGAGTGGTCTAAAGTGCTCACCATTACGGATCACTGCCGTCTCACCTCTGTCTGCATGGGTTCGAGTCTCAGGCTCGGCTAACATGGGTACGTGAGAAAGCCTGCCAGTAGCTTCTCGTGGATCGGTGGTTCTTCCCTGGGTTTTCCAGGGTTCTTCCTCCACCATTAATACTGGCCGCCATGTGTAGCCTATCTTGTGCTGAAAAATGGCATTAAACCCTACAACAACAACAACAACAAAAAAAACATTGTCATTCTCAGTCAATTCTTATTAGCATTATCATAGGCTGCTTCCCTTTCTATCAGGGAACTGCCTCCCCTTTTTAGGTCAACCACAAAACCAATGATCTTGTCACTGAAAAATGAACCAATTGAGAGGTAGAGGAATTCTCATACCTTATAAGCAAAATGTCCACAGACAGAGACTCAGAGAGAGAAGCAGCACCAGAATTTGCAAAGCAAATCAAAACTTCAGGACGCTGAAATACACATGGATGTCCAAACAACTTTGACTTGAGACAAAGCTGAGGATTTACCTAAGTAGTGTCCTCAGAGTGCAGCTGTCTGGGTCAAAAGACTGGAAGCTAACATCAAGGATAGCGCGTAAGCTTGAAATCCTCCAATACAAGTGCCTGAGGAAGATTATCGGTTAAATTGGATCAGTAATGAAGATCTTCATCAAAGGACAGAATCAATATCTCTTTTCCAGGACAGAATCAACATCTCTTGTCCAGATTAGGAAGAAAAGAATATGGCAAGGACTGGTGCATATGTGAAGAATGTTGCTGGATGCATTGCCCTCCACTGGACTCCAGACAGGAGGTGAAAGAGAGGTCATCCAAAGCAACATCAAGGAAGAGATAAAAGAATTTCAGCCTGATATTGAACACCATCACATGGAGGGCTGCAGACCATTAACAATGGCACTGTCTAATAGAACCCTTATGCATCACCTAAGGCACAATGAGGGATGAATAAGAGGCTTAAAAATAAGATGTTATTATTGTTAATAATAATAATAATAATAATAATAATAATAATATTATTATTATTATTATTGCTACCATTATTATTGGTTGCTTCTGTTTCTCTCATCCCCATAGGTTATTTGCTAAATACATAGTAAAAACATGAAATTTTGATTAAAATTTGGCTGATAATACTTATAATATATAAAATAGCTGTTTTAAATCAATTGATAGACAAAACAGTTTCTTTTCAAACCATTTAAGCCATGAAAAATTTGCTTCTTTCACAGTTATGCCAGCAGGAAGACATCACACCACTTAAAGCATCATTACCTCAGTTAGCTAACTTTTTCTTGTGGCATTACAAAGTAAAGAAGTTTGCACCCATCACTATAAAGGTTACCATTCCACAATCTCAGACATGTTTTGAAATCATGGAAGGGAGTCTATAGGACAAAACAAAGACATTTTTTTACCAAGTTTCTTGCAAACTTTGGCCTGTCATAATGTAAAGCCTTGGCTATGTACCCCAAATGGAATCTACCATGGGTTCTGACATGGCTGAATAAAGCCCCCTTTGAACCATTATCTAGAGCATTGTTAGCTCATCTCTCTCATAAAACCTGCTTCCAAGTTGCTCTAGCTACAACAGGCAGAAATCAGTTAACAATATGCCTTGTCAGTCAATACAAATTGTCTGCACTTTTGTCATGATGGTTTAATTTCACTCATGATGGCCCAAGCTTTCATTGCTTAGAATAGGCTCATATCCTTGGGCAATAAGTTATTTGTTGTTGATATAACTACCACAAGATCAGATGAAGATACTTTACATGTCAGATCATGAGGTAGGACAGTCATGATGAACATAACATTTTAGTGCAGCTGTACCCTTATAGACATTATACATGCTTTGGAATGGATGGCAGAGATGACTTTCTCTAAATTTTACCTCCTAGATATGTCATCCCAAAGGGCATAGTTTGACCTGGTGGGACCTTTCATCCCAAAGGACCTAGTTTAATCTGGTGGGAGCTTTCATCCCAAAGGACCTAGTTTGACCTGGTGGGACCTGTAGCAATAGCATAACAGGCTACCTTCCTAGGTCATTTAGCAGCTTCTGAGTCACACAGTCAATTGACTTCTGCTGGATTTACAGGAATAACAGTTTTACTGGTCAGCTATGTTGGGCATATGGAATCACTACTCCAGCATGTATATTTCTCATGAGTTGAAGGCTGCTTCACATACTTTTGGAGACCAGAGATGGGCCTTCTTCTTTTGACTGGGTAACATTTTTTGAAGTAGAAACCAATTTTTGGATTAAAATAAATTTCTTCAATAATACTTACTTGAGAATAATTATGGATGCACACTCCCAGCCTCCCATGGTTGCCTCCTGCTGGCAGAATGTACAACTCCAGGTTCTTAATATGAAAACATCATATTAGACAAGCACCTCAAACAAACCATTACTGCCAGGAAAGTGATTTTCCTTCATACAGTGAAGATTTTCCCTCATGAAATTTAGTATGGTAGTAGAATTTTCTTTGATGTCCAATCTCTATGAGGATCAATGACAATCAATGCCTGCTATTGCAATGAGATGCCAGGTTGATATAATCTAATACCAAATTGCATAAACAATCTCATCTGGAACATCCTTGTCTCTTTCCCCTATGAATCAGATATCTATGACACTATCAAAGAGACTTGGAAGTAGACACACTTCCCAGATTGGTAAGATTTTGGTAGAGTGACAACTGGCTAGATGTGATACTTATAAAATGACAGGCATCAAAACTGTGCAATCAGTGAAGTGTCAACAATGAATGAAAAACCTGCATTTTTAATTTATGTTGTTCCTGCTACTTTGTAATGCAGAAATTGAAGAAATCTTTTTGTTTCAAGGATGGGAAGCTATTGCTTATGTTGCTTTTAGTGATAACACGTCATTAAGTCAATGTGACATTAAGTTATCCTGACATAATAACAACCATGGGCTTAATGGCAGTTCAAAGATGCCATTATTTTTTATCCAATTTTTTTGTATGCAGTAAAAAAGCCTGATGACATTGCAGTTGTAAACAATAGCATAACCAGTATGAGAACAATCTTAAAACTTTACCCATAGGCCCTTGAGGCTGCCATTACAAACCAATATATAGAACTTGTACTTGTCCTTCAGTAGGCAGGGTTTGTCTTTGTCTTTTTCATCATTATTAATACTATTGTCTTTTATTAAAATGGTATTTAAGGAGGTTTATTTTAAAAATAAGATGGTGAACATTTAGTACAAGAACATATGGATTTTCCTAGTTTCACTCCTAGGAGATTCTAATTTTCCACCTATGTGTACAGATTTTCTAACTAAGAAGATTCTTTAAATATCAAAGGTGGTGGTAAGTATTTGTTTTAAAATTTAGTATTACTTTATGAGGGTGTAACTTTAGAAGCTGTAAAATTGAGCAAAATAGCAGTAAAATAGGCCTGTAATTTTGTATCATATTTTTTTCTTGTCAAAGATCATTTATTAATTAAGAATAACATATGTTAATTGCAGCTTTTATTACTTAAGGATTAGCATAGCTTAAACTTTTATAAGGATTAGCATGGTTTAAATTTTAATAAGATTAGCATGGTTTAAACTTTTTATAGGAATTAACATTATTTTATTAAGGATTATCATTATTTTGCTACAGTTGTAATTTGAAGCCCTTTATATATTGGACATGCACCATAAACATATTGTAAATCTATGATCAGGTACAAATTGCAAGGTAAAAATGTAAATTATCATAATGTATTATTAAAATTTTTGAAAATTTTATTTCAACAATATAGTGATACATTTCACATTTTTATAAATGCAAAAATAAATATTTAAATTTTAAAAGGAGGAAAAGATTATACAGGCTGGAATGGTCATTTGTAATATAGATTGGACTACATCTTTATAATGAAAAAAACCCACTAATGTTTTCTTAATAACCTGATTTATATTGCCTGTATGTATCCCATTATTGTTCAAATCTCCTAAATTTGACCACTACACCAAACACATTGGAAAAAGAGAAGTTATAGTGACTTCTAAAGAGAATTTAAGAACTGTAACAGCATCAATTATTTTGGGATTTCAACATAATTCTGTACACTACTAGACAGTTGATGAGACCCTGATTGAGTTGAATTGTCAGCTTTTGTATCAAACCTTTCACCAGCAGCCACTCAAGGGAGAAGGCAAAACTAGCAGTTGCACACAGGTGATCGCTGTACACAGGTTCACCTTTTAAATTTGGTTTTTGAACAAATACCATACAGTGAATATTATTATTATTATTATTATTATTACATTATCAAGGTTGTTTTATGTACACAGTACAACAAAACGATAATTACGCATATATATTCTCTCCCAAATTTATGTTCCACACAAGATCAATGTATCCTGCTCACTTTAATTTATTCTATAAATGAAATCATCATTGACTTAACAATACACACTGTTGTCAAATTTGCCTGGTATAGAAGAATGTGCATGATTATCTAATGTGATTTGTAAAATATATAAACATGAAAACCAGTCAGATTTCAATGACTTTTGTGAAGTGGCTTTATTACCAATAATAGACAATTTGTTCAAGACCTTAAAGGATGGATGTTTAGTTGAGGTGATGAAGGTTATAGTATAACCAGCTTAATATTTGGCACAATAATACCAGCTTGCAAATGCTGAATAATGGTAATATTTGGTATACAAGTGGATAACCATGCTGTGGACTGAGCATTATCAGTCATTAAAAGACATTTGGCTGCTTGGAAAAATTATATATTTCATTCTGTTGAAACATCACATTATGTTCTGCACAGTTTTTGTCTAGTCAGATCTTGACTATTGCAATATTTCATAGGGAAAATCTGCAAGTACAAACTACAAAAGCTGTCAAAATTATCAAAATACCTTGTAAAATTGTACTTGATGCTCCATTCAACAGCATGTTTGAATCGAAAGATCAGCTGAAAATTGTATGCATTCCCAGAAAAGCAAGGGTGCTATTTCACGTATCTGACATTAGCCCTTGAGTATATGCACTCCTTTTGTCATAAACAGGGGTACATGAACAGCTACATTCATTATCACTTCTCCCACTCCCACAAGCTTGTCTTTTTAGGAATAACATTTGTCATTGCCTCTCCTCCCTAGCTAGGTGGAGGAGTTTATTGAAACTTTGTAGGCCAGATATGTGATTAATGCAGATGTGCAATGCAATTTATCTTTCTTCCTTTAACCAATCTTGTAGGGAAATTTCTTGAAAATTTGTTGAAGATATGGCAATATTGAGAATTAAGTTTTTCAGTTACCTCACCTCCTAAACTGCTTGAAGAATTGTATTATTCCTGCACTTCAGCAAAGAGCAGGGATATTGTCATTGCCCCTGTTGTTCAGTCTGTTCCTCTTTTTGTCTGTCCCTCTGTTTGTCTGTCCCACTGTCAGCCTGTTCACCAAAGACAAAGCTTGTTATGACTTCTCCTAGATGACATGGAGGACTGTCATTAAACTTTGTTGGCTAAATATGTGTTTTGTGATGTAGATGTGCAGTAAAATTTTACCTATTTTTGGGCAAATTTCTTAAAAATAAGGATATTTTGAGAATTTATTTCTCCTCCTAACATACTTGGAGAGTTGTATGAAAAGACTGTAGGTTAGATATGCAGTTAAAGTACATGACAATACATGGCTCACTTTTAGGAAGAGTTTGTGAAATATTGTCCAAAAAGGGGAATTTTGGGAGAATTTAGTTTGTTATTTAGTATTATGAAGCTCTCTACAATATTACTGCTAGACATTCACCGTTGTGTAGAAAACATTCTGATCTTTGACTTTATGTATGACTAATTATTATTATTATTATTATTATTAATTGAATTTTTCCCCTTTCTTTGAACTGCTTCAACAGTACCACCACCTCCTCCCCCTATCTCCACCTTAGAGAAGATCACCCAAAAGTCCCCCACTTCATCAACAAGTGAACCCATTCGAAAGTCCCAGTTGCTACCAACGGTCAATGAGATACCTCCTATTCAGGAGGAACTAAAAAATGCAGTGATGAAACGTGCAGCTTTAATTACGGATGAATCCAAAAGACAGGAACCCATAATTCCATCAACTCTCACATCACAAAGGGTTCAACAAACAACCATTTCACCTCAAATTCATGGTCAGAGGCAGCGATTGAATTCAGGTCAAGTTCAGAGTCAAGGTCAGTCAAAGGAGCCAGTAGAGTCAGGGGTGGAGACAAATCTGCATCATTCATTTGCATCGATTAGACGGAAGTTTGATGCACCAAAACCAGCTATTACAGATCAGACTTTCAAACCTGAAAAAGGTAAGTTCGCTAATGTACAGATTCTAAAATTGAATTGAAACTGATCTGGATTATGGAATATAAGTGTAGGAGATATAAATCAAAAGTCTTAAAGACATATAATAATGCCAACATTGATCATAAGTGTGTCCTAATACTCAAATATCTTCATTGCTTTGATTTTAAAAGCATTGTTTTCTTGACTACCATGAATAGTGTTAACTTGCCCAGTTTAAAAGCAATTTGACCGAAACCAAAATTACACTGATTTCCATCATTCTTTTGGAACAAAACGGAAAAATTAGCATTTTTATTGTGATGGAAATAAAAGAATGCAATATACTATTCGGATCAATTAAATAAAAGTGATGTACTGGAATATTGTATGTTTAATATGACATTAATCATGCAAACCAGTTTCTAATTAAGAAACATTTCTGCATTAGCAATTAATTGAATACATTTCATCTCTATTCTTCCAAATAAGATTTACTGATTTGCTCCTTTTATTTTGTAGATTTTAAATTTTAAAGCTAGTTATCAACTGCCAATTCTTCATCGTAAAAATCATGATTGAAGGATATCCCACTAAACACCACTAACATCTATCACTAATCATGATTGAAGGATATCCCACTGAACACCACTAACATCTATCACTAATCATGATTGAAGGATATCCCACTGAACACCACTAACATCTATCACTAATCATGATTGAAGGATATCCCACCAAACACCACTAACATCTAGTCACTAATCATGATTGAAGGATATCCCACTGAACACCACTAACATCTATCACTAATCATGGTTGAAGGATATCCCACCAAACACCACTAACATCTAGTCACTAATCATGATTGAATGATATCCCACTAAACACTGCTAACATCGATCACTAATCATGATTGAATGATATCCCACTAAACACTGCTAACATCTATCACTAATCATGATTGAAGGACATCCCACTGAACACCACTAACATCTATCACTAATCTTATGCAATGTTTTGGGAAAAGCATCGCATGTGGTGGAAGGAACAAAACATGATAACCATATATATAAAGGCATGTCCATGCTCACTAACCTCAAAAGTAAAGCTCTTCCCATTATAATGTGCCTCATTCTAACACATTTCTGGATATTATGTGGTGCTACTTTGGACCCTATCGCCAAAATCACAGCAATATATCACAATATGGTTGAAAGAAACAAGGCAAAACTTAATCTTACATCTTCATTTCCTTTTCAAAACACTGTGATTTAAACATTTTTGATAGTACCTGTTATAGCACTGTTTTGTCTATTACATTATCCTCGTATATAACAGTTCCACATATATCACAATTCTCTATATAACATGGTTTGGCACATTATGGACCTTATCAACTTCATTATTATGAGGGTGGGCTGTACTAACATTCCAGATGAGAATGTGAATGTTGTTAATAACTTAGCCCCAGATGAGATGGAATGTATGCCAATACTGTATATTTATGTGTGTGAAAAAGTTTGCCAGTAGATTCCCATGTGTTGGTGGGTCATCCTGCGAATTTTATGGGTTTTTCCTCCATGAGATATACTGGCTGCCATGTATAGCCTATCATATGTACTGAAAGATAATGTAAAACCCAAAAGAATAATAAACAACATGTACAAATGGATTGGAGAACTTAATAGTGTTCCTGGACCCCACAAATTCAGTCCTTTTTTTGCATCAAGAATACTTTTTACACTCTAGGGACCAGTTAAAATATTTGAAGATTTCAAGATTTTTAATTTTTAATCTAGGCTACTGGCCCATTATACAATAATATATACAAAGACAAAATTCACCCAAAACACACATCTATATACATATTGTGTTTATATTAAATAATATATTTTCTTGTCAACACAGCAAATGGTATATAAATAATGCAACTCTGTGCATAACAAAATGATTTTGCATTAACATAAAGCCATAACATGTTACTATATATAGATTATTATACCAAGGTTTGTCCAAATACTTTTCTCTTAGATTTTGATAATGCATGAATTGCCAAAATTAGCCCCATTGCCACAGAATCTAAGCATTTTCCAAAATTTTTGTGGATTATCTCTCATAGACACATGTCCTATGTTCTCTTGATATTTTTCTTTCCTTACCAACATATTTGAATTTATTTCTTGCACGCAGCTCCAGATTAACAGGGGAGTTAACTTATTTTTGAAACCTTTGCTATTTTTCACACTCAGTATCCTACCAAATAGGTTGTACATAGGTTAGGGTACCAGTATATACTCTGGTTGAAGTGATAAAAATTAGGTACAAATTTTAAGATGTAAAAGGTGCAGAAAATTTACACTTTCATTTATATTTCTTCAGAAATGAGGCCATTGTGTCAGTTAAACAGTTGTTATTTATATGAGTAATTTGTTTTAATGAGAACTAACATACATTGACATTTAAAGATCTTTCACAATTATAGGGGTAATTACTGAAACTAGAAAAATTTTCAACTGGTCATAAAAAAAATAAATTTTCCAGAATGTAAAATTTATGACCTTTTACCCGGTCTACCTAATAGTTGTCGAATATTGTACTTTGACTTGATGTGCATACATAAGATCCAACATTTTCCATCAGAATTATGACTTTTATTTGATGGTTCTGAAACATTATTTTTTTAATAATATTTTTGGGGCTAGAGTAAACTTTGTAACTTGCATTTTTTGTTCAGTGTTTACTATAGTGGTTCACTCTTTCCATATCACAAAACATTTTTTTTTTCTATGAAGTACTCAACTTGGACTTTTAGTCCAAAAATGAAATAAGTAGTTTCTTTTATCTTATTTAAGTAAGACTTGGTACAGACAGAAAACATGTTTTATTAAGTTACAGATTTCTAAACTCCCACTGTATAATTTTGGTTCTCTACTTGAGATGTCCCTCCAAAGAAAGGCCACTTTGCCTAATACCAAAATAGCATACTTTAACCATTTTGTCCCCTTCATTCGAGGTCATTTTTGTTTACAAGACCACCATTTTACAGCAGAAGGGGTCACCTTATGAGAGGGGGGCCACCATCTTTTTACTCACCAACTATATTGGAATCAATTTATAGTGAAGCCAAGAGGGCTAATACAAATATTCCTTAAAAAAACACAATTGTTCAAAGCACAAAATATGTTTGTTATACTATACAGATTTTCAGACTCAAGGTAATAACATCATATTAACATTTGCTACATCTAATTTCATTTATGAATAGATTCCACTTTATTTTATACTAAAACAAATAAAATTAACATTAAATATATTTATAAATAACATATTCTCAAGCTTATTTGTAAAACTGCACATACCATAAACCTCCTATAATAAGCCCATATTTGATAATAAGTCCTTCCACTACTGTTATAAAAAAATTTCAAATATATAACACAGCTTTTCTGTCATACGACAACCCAACATTTAAAAAAAAATTGTATGATAATAACCCCCTGGGCTTATTACTGGATTATTTGTGTCTACCTCAGCATTGACTCTTACCTGCAGCTGTAGGTGTCAATACTAACTATTAACTGCTTCAGTTGGCAGGGCTTCATACGATGGGGATTGTGAATATGATGACACCGCTATAATCGCAAATGTTTCAGCTAAGCCCAGTGGGTCTTCCGTGCAAAGTCCACATTACAAGGATCCTAGACGCAGAGCTAGCGAGCCAGTCATTCCAGGGACAATTGGAGCAGGTAAAAATAATACTTTATAATGTATTTACATGAATCTTGTATGGCAGTTGTTGTTTTTTTTTTAGTTTAGTATCGCTAGACCAATCAATAGTTTTCAGTTCAAACTCTGGTTCATTTCATCAGGTTTTCAGTTCCAGATTGACCTCCCCTGAAAGAGGTATCCATAATCTTTTGAATTAATCTTCAGCTCATTTTTGTATATCTGAAATATGTCACATCATGATTTGCCCATAGAATACAAGAAATATTACAAATATCTATGGCTTTACACATGTAATTATCAATCTTGTTTTCTGTACACATTGGCATTAAGAAAGCAGTTTATTTCATGTCATCAGTTTCTGCTGAAAGTTGCACATAAAATGATCAAATACAAGATAGGGGACACTAATATCAAGGGAGGTTATTATGAAACCTGGAAATATTACATGAAAACTGACCTTTGGGTTGTATATAGCAAGATAAAGTTTTATAAGTGTGATAAGAAGGGGACCATTAACCAAACTGTTCAGACTAATGGAGTACAGATTAACTTCATTTGATATTGCTGTAACAACAAATGCTGTTGTTACTACTATCATTATTATTAAATTCTTTATCATTATTTGCTTCTCAAATATAACCATATCATTGCACAGTAAAACTTCCATCAGCCAAAATGTGTTGAGATAAAACGAAGTAGCTGCTTTATAGAGGCTGCCAGTTTAAAGAAGTTTGATGATTTATACTACTGCCATGACCAAAAGGACACAATTCCGACAAAAATTTATGGTTGGTCTCAAGAATGCCGGTATATAGAGGATCCAGTTTGTGGAAGTTTCAATATGTTTTAAATAATTATGATTCCTGTTGTAATAAATATATGTGATGCACATTCAGTCTATACTCAGCTACAGACTTCATGTTCATGTTATAGAAATATGTTGAAATATCATTAAAAAAAACAAATGATAAATCTCATAAAGGAGGTAACTCAATTTTCCAGCTGGATTCAAGGTTTGACAGTAGGAGTTGTTTCTATCAACTTTTCTTGCTTCTATGTTTTCTGTTAAAATACAGTTTTATTTCAGTCAACTTTCTAAGAACACTTGGAAATATTTAAAAAATAAATCATATATTAATCATATGATAAAGCTAAATTGGTTTGCCCTGGGCTGGAGTAACCATGTTAGAGTAAGTCATGCAAGTGTTCAGTCATTAAAACTTGATATGTATATTATTCTTCATTTTTGTGTATTTGTCTTGGTTTTCTTGCATAGAGAGGTGCATTAGATAGACTGTGTATTTGTCTTGGTTTTCTTGCATAGAGAGGTGCATTAGATAAACTGTGTATTTGTCTTGGTTTTCTTGCATAGAGAGGTGCATTAGACAGACTGTGTATTTGTCTTGGTTTTCTTGCATAGAGAGGTGCATTAGACAGACTGTGTATTTGTCTTGGTTTTCTTGCATAGAGAGGTGCATTAGACAGACTGTGTATTTGTCTTGGTTTTCTTGCATAGAGAGGTGCATTAGACAGACTGTGTATTTGTCTTGGTTTTCTTGCATAGAGAGGTGCATTAGACAGACTGTGTATTTGTCTTGGTTTTCTTGCATAGAGAGGTGCATTAGACAGACTGTGTATTTGTCTTGGTTTTCTTGCATAGAGAGGTGCATTAGACAGACTGTGTATTTGTCTTGGTTTTCTTGCATAGAGAGGTGCATTAGACAGACTGTGTATTTGTCTTGGTTTTCTTGCATAGAGAGGTGCATTAGATAGACTGTGTATTTGTCTTGGTTTTCTTGCATAAAGAATTACATTAGATAGAATCTCTGTTTTTTTGTCTTGGTCTTATTGCATAGAGAATTATATTAGAAAGACTGTGTATTTGTCTTGTTTTTCTTGCATAGAGAATTACATTAGATAGAATCTGTGTTATTGTCTCGGTTCTCTTGCATAGAGAGTTGCATTAGAAAGACTGTGCATTTGTCTTGGTTTTCTTGCATAGAGAATTACATTAGATAGATTCTGTGTGTTTTTGTCTTGGTCTTATTGCATAGAGAATTACATTAGATAGATTCTGTGTGTTTTTGTCTTGGTCTTATTGCATAGAGAATTACATTAGATAGATTCCGTTTGTCTTCATCTCAGTTTTCTTATATAGAGAATTGCATTAGATGTAGTCTAATGCATCTTTGTCTGTGTTTTCTTGCATAGAGAATTACATTAGATGGAGTCTGATGTGTCTTTGTTTATGTTTTCTTGCATAGAGAATTACATTAGATAGAATCTCTGTGTTTTTGTCTTAGTTTTCTTGCACAGAGAATTATATTGGATAGACTCTGTGTATTTTTCTCTTGGTTTTCTTGCATAGAAAATTACATTACATAGACTCTGTGTCTTTGTCTTGCTTCCCTTGAAAGAGAATTATATTAGAGAGGATGCTGGTGTTGCAGGAAGGAGAAACTGAACAAAACAAGCAAATGGATGATTCTAACATAAAAAATAATCTGAGTATTGAGTCAGGATCAAGATGAAATTCATTGTCTCTAGATATAAAAACTTCATTAAAAAAGAATTTTTAAAATCTCATCCAGAAATATCATCAATTGTTTAAATCTAAGAGTTTGGTTGATCCGATGTTTTTTGATTTTTTTTATGTGACATTTTATTGTATCTGTGGAATTGTGTCCATAAGTTTAAGACAAAAAGATTAACTTGTGAAAACTTAGACTTGCTTATGCTCAGAAAATAAATCTTGTATGACATGCATGAAAATTTCTTATCCTTTAGCATGGAATGGCTTGTTAAAATATTTCTGTATGAAAACTAAATTTCATTTTCACTTTTCAGTTAATAAATATATTCAGTCAGTGAATATTTGTCTTTCTAATAAATAATTGTTTTAAGCCAACAATACTGTTTAAGCTCAATTGTGCAATTATAGCATTGCCAGTATTGATTACATGATCCATCCAGTGAATATTACACTGGGTGAATTCGCTGCTGTTTGTGGAGTACCGTTTTTCATGAATATTTGTGGTTACTACAAAACCACAGATTTAAAGACTCAATGAGCAATGATCCACTTGGACCTATCTGCAGATTAAGTACTACTGAAAATGCCTGTATGTCACCTAGTTTGTTTCCATACAATAACTTGAGTTTTCCAGCATTTATCATTACCAAACTTTGTAACTAGCTTGCATTTGGGATATAGAAAAAGCATTTTGTGGATGGGATGGAAGGTGAAGGTTACTGTGACTGAAGAAAAATGGTTCACACACAGTAACCTAGTTCTGCATCACAGACCTGGAACAAACTTTGTGAATGGCTTTCACTTGTGGCATGGACAAAGCCTATAGATATAGGGTTGAAAAGGTAAGTGGTCAAGGTCACAGACGAAAATAATTAAAACATTTCTGCACATTAACTTATGATTCTAAATGATAGACCTAGACTAATCTTTGTGGATGGCTTGCAATTTGAGTAAGGTAGAAACCTATTATTTTTGGCATAAAAATTTCAAATATCAAGGTCACTATGGCTAAAATGTCAAAATTCATTCTACAAAAGATTTCATTTCTCAGCCATGCACCATCACCAACGTTTGTGGATGGCTTTCACTATGGGCAAGAAAGATGCCTATTTTTGGGGTCAAAAGGTTTAAGATCGTGTTCAATGTTGTTGAGAAATGAAAAATTGTTTCTGCCCAAACAAATTCAGTTCTTTACCATATACCTTGACCAAAGTTTGTGGCTGCCATACACTTTGGATAGGGGAAAAGCCTATTGATTTTGGGGTCAAAAGGGCAAATGTCAAGGTTACTCTGGCTTCAAGTAATTTGGGTTTAGTATAATAACTTTTGTTATAAAGTAAGTTCCTTGACCAAACTTTGGGGATGGCTTGCACTTAGAGTAATAAAGAAACTTGTAGAGTTTGAGGTCTGAAGGTCAAAGTTTATGGTATGGTGAGTCTAATAAGAAAATAATGGTTTCTGCACAGAAAGCTTAGTCAGAGACTTATACATGCCAGGGATTTGATACAGCTGATTGATATCACAAAGACCCATTGAGATGGCATAATGACCAAGTCAAGCAAGATTTAATGCAAGTGAAAGAAAAGTAATAGATGGAAGGTGCAGAGGCCTGTGAAATAACTGATCTATAAATAAGAAACATTTGATTGCAACTTTTATTTTTACACTTTAAGGATAAACTATAAGACATTTAAACCTCAAACCATACAGAAAAAAATGAACTAATTTACTTAACTTTGAGATATAAAAGCTGTAAAATTGTGCACCTGTAAACTTATTATATTGATCCAATTGAACCATTTTATTTGACACTGCAAAAGTTAACACATGAATGTGTAAGTACTTTCATCAGAAGTAACTATCAAACTCAAACTGAAAAATGGTGTCATGAACAAGTTGTTTTACCTGTGAGGTGAATCTGTTGTTTTATCCCCCTTCCCCCCACAAGGCTTGTTCTAACAAACTTTATTTCAATTTATTTAGGATATATTTCTTTCTATTAATTAAAAATTTTAGAGGGATGGTAGGTGCAGTTCATCTTTCATTGTGATAAAAATTTTCCCTAAAATTATTTAATCTATAAATTTCTTTTTGCGCAGGCCAAGAGTGTTATTTTTTCCCATCAAAAACCTTTGTTTTTGCTTCAAGTTTTAAGACTAAATTGATATGATTTAAATAAGCAGAAGCGTTTGTCCCTTATTTGAAAGCTATAAAGGGATCATCCATTTAGTTTCTTGTAACTAACATTTAAATTTTGGTTCATATTCATCACAAATATGTTATAGGACATAATTAATATGCAAATGAGCCTAAGTTCTTTTTCAATAGTTGAAAGCTTAAAACGGATCTTACTTGTCGATTTATGTGACAGAGTTTGAATGTTTGGTTAATAGTGTAAACAATTCACCTGATGTAAGATGCACAATACTGCACTTGCCCAGGTAATTTCATGGATATGAGAGCTATAGTGGACATGGAATAATATGAAAGGTGAGAGAGTTTCCAAACCCTCTATTAATGTATAAGTTCCTGATTTAGTTCAAGACCACATTCCTTGACCAAAGATCAAGGGTTTTGAGACCAATGATGCCCTCATGGTACCTACATAAGAGATTATTAAACACAGGAAAGGCACATCATGAGCTGTTAACAGCGTAAACAGTACTCATCTTTCTAGTTTAATCATTATGAAGGATAAGATCTTGTTATCATTATTATATGCTGGTGTGCTTTGTCATCAGAGAGTTTGAAAAAAAACTAGGTGTACTGGTAATTTTGACTTTGACTAAATCCAGTACAAATCACAGCACTTTGTTGCTTACCTAATTGAAACTAATTAGAATACATTATTATGATTTTAGATTTTGGTCATGCACAATGTAAAAGACATGGAAATCTGAGAAATTCTTCTATTTCTGTCAATCAGACTGCATACTGTATCTGTCTTTTCTGTTTTTCTTATTGTTGGGTTTTCAGTTTTCATCTCCGCTCCTGCTCATTGATTAGTAATTTAAATTTCAGACTATATTAATATGAGAACAGAAATTGAGACAGGTAACATTTTCTTTATTTTGAGATACTAATGTTTAACTTTCTTTTCGTAGACTAATGTGTACTAGTATGCTTTGTTGTCTGAAAGTGTGGTAACTTTGCTAATATAACTGAGTTGCTTTTAACATTTACTAAATCTTGCACAAATCCAAACAGGTTCTGTTCGCTTGACAGAAGCCAGTTAGAAGATATTTTGCTTGTATCACAGTCAAGTCAGCATGTATGAGAGGGGGTGGGAATATTTTTAAAAAGTGATGATATTTTAATGGCTGTTATAACTTGGTGTTTTGCATTAGGTCTGTAACACATCAGGAAATTTGGGCTTTAGATGAATGTATTACATTTTTTACAAAGCCCAACAGTACTGGAGAATACAACCAGAAAGACTATTTTTCCAGACATTTAAATAATCTTGGTAATTGTAGTAGGGTTATGGTCATCTTTCCTGTATTTTCCTCTGTGCATAGAAACAAATCGAGGGCTTTAAAGAATTGGATAATCTGGACAGTGTTTTAGAGAATTCCAGGTAAGCTTAGATTCTTGGATTCAGAAAGCTAACAATCTTTTCCTCAAGAATGGCCCTTATTTTGCTCTCACCTACAGCAGTGATAATAATTACACTAGACCAGAGATCTCAAACTCAAACCACCCTGAGGGCCACATTAGGGCATTTTTGATGGCCCAAGCGCTGCACCACCTTTGTTATCTCACACAACACCTTGTGATGCAAATCATTTTGTGGGCCACAGGATACAGTTTGGCGGGCTGCATGTGGCCCATGGGCCGCATGTTTGAGACCTCTGCACTAGACATATTATACTGGAGTTAGAACTGATCCCTTGCATATACAGTGAAACCTCCCTTAAAGGACACCTGGATGAATGTCTCTCATCCATATAGGACACTCATGAATCCACAATAAGAGTCCTCATATGTTTAACAGAGAGGACACTTTATTTTGGCCAAAAGACATATATTGAATATGCTTCTTTATAAGTTGATTCCAATGACAAACTGCACATAATGTGCCAGCAGATCTTGGTCTATGCAGTTTGCTAGGAGTATTCAGTAGAACAAACAACATTGACCCTGATCTACCAGTGCATTTTGTGGTGGAAGATTAGGGTCTGTGTTACTTGCAGTAGGACTAAACTTATAAGTGGGTATTTATGGTATTCATTTTCACTGTATATGTCGGATCTTGTCACATGTAGTATTGAAGATTGTCATGCAGATTTGGCTTTTCACTTTGTTTTTTACATTATTTGGGGTCTTGACTTGGTTGAGTATAAAGATGTAGTTAGCAGAAAAATTCAGTCTGTCCAGGACAGTTGTCGTCACATAAATTATGACTATACATCTCTTTCATATATTTTTCAGAAAGATTTTACTGTAGGTTAACACTGTATACTATCACTATAATGAATTTACTCCAGTGCTAGATATTTGGTATTGCTTCTAAGTTAGTGCATTGGCTGATGAGTGCTGAAAGTAAGCAAATATATTAGCTTGTAAAATACTTTTTGTTTTGCAAGCTGTCGACACTATTTATGCATAGTTGAGAGTTGCACATGCATTTCTAATTCTGAAGAGTTTTATTATAAACAATACTGTACCATATACCATCTATACTTGCTTATAAGTCATACTACAAACAACATTGAATCTGGTCATCATTTGCATATTGTGCCCAGGGATCAGGGTTAATGGTGTTTGTTCTATCAATTACTCATAAAACTGTATAGACCCTGATCTGCCAGTGGACTGTTTGATGGCAGATCTGGGTCTGTGCAGTTTAGCTGAACTTGACTTATAAGCAAGTAACTATGGTACCTCTTTCTCTAAGAAACGTCTATTGGTTTTTCACTACTATTAACACCTTCATATGGGTTTTGATAAATAAGGCCTATTGTTTCATTTATTCTTATATTTGCCTGAATTTAATCCATAAATTTGTTCTGATTCCTTGAATATCTTATTTATTTCATGATATAGTGTGTGTGTGTGTGTGTGTGGTTTGGATTTTTAATGTAGCTTTAACAATTTTTCAGTTATATCGCAACAATGTCTGCAGTGTGGTAGTTTATAGTGATGTCTAGCACTGGGACATCATGCCGCAGACATGTAGCATCATGTCCCACCCAGTCACATTAGCATGACACCAGGCTGGCCAGTTCTGACACTATCCTCTTAATGCTGATTGAAAAATGAGGCAGTTGCTAGTACCATTTTTATAAGTCTTTGGTATGACTCGGCCGGGGTTTGAACCCAGGACCTCCTGCATTCATGGCGGATGCTCTAACCACTTAGGCCACTGGAGCGGTGATATATATTCTTCTTTCAGTTCATTTGTCAATGCCTACTATATAATGCTAGTGCATCATACAGTGAAAACAATATGAATTTGGTTATTCACTTTGAATTAAAGTTAGTTTACAGTTTGGTCACATTTTTTCAATAGAGGAGGATCTGTATTTGCCCTTATTGTTTTGAGTTTTGTAAGATTTACACAATTATTAAATAGAGAATAATTTACCTGATCTTCATAGGATGACAGTTAACCACCATTTAGAGTAACCAAACTTTGTGGATAGCTTTCATGTGGGGTATAAAGAACCCTAATGATTTTGGAGTCAGAAGATCAAAGGTCAAGGTGACTGACTAAAAAATTTATTTTCTGCTTATATATTTATATATATGGATTAGAATTACTTCAACATTTATCACTTGAATCTGCCTATATTTATTACAAAAAGTTAAATTTAGAGAAAGATTAAAGTTGCCTGTATGGCATCAAGATTTAAGGGATTAAAATTGCAATTTCCATAATTTTATGATAAATGTTGTCATTTTATATACATGTTTTAATGATTTCCTCTCATTATTTCGAATTAGCAATGTGTCTGTGAGTGTGGATAATTTTCTGCAGAAAGGATCTATATTTTTGGAAAGATTCACCAACCTTATTTTGTCCTTATAACACCTACCAAGTGTGAACAATGTAGATCAAGCTCTATCCTGGCCTGATTTTTCATGATAATTATTCAATTTTATCCCTCTGCTACATTTTTTAATATCAGATTCAGGATTAATAAAGTTCAGTATTATGCCCAAAATGACCAGCTTGTTTTAAAACATTGCTTAAATGCTATTATTGTATTATAGTTTACAAGTAATATCATTAAAAAAAAATTGAGCTGAGGTTTTGTTCACAGTTGACATGTTTAATGAAATTAAGATCATAAAATTCTAAGCTTTGAGAGCGAGTTACCACCAGCCACAACCAATCAAAAAAGATGTTTCAGAATATAGTGTGAAAAGTTGTATAATTTCTTGTCTGATGTCACATGATGTGCTGCACATCAGGGTCTGTTGTTCACTTGAAATACAATAAACAATGGAGACTGTGATATGCTGGTTCAGTATCGGATGGCAGATCTGAGTTGGGTACTTGTAGTGTTTGTAGTTGGGTATGTGATATACACCAGCAGATATTGTAAATTATTTTCTATTGCAGTGGATCCAGCTTTTCTGACCAAGCTCAATCAGATTATGTTGACCCCACAGAGAGAGACAGTTAGACCTCCAATGCACCATCAATCATCATACCCTGTAGCAGGGAATGAAGACGATTGGTATGAACCAATTCCAGCAGATGAAGTCTTCTATCTAAATGAAAAATATAACAATTGATGACCATGACATTTGGCACATATCATGCAGAATTTATGCATTAAAGTCATTGTTGTTGTCTTTGCTGATTGCAAATGGACTTCACATTGAGACACTTGGCATTGTTTAACGATCGCTGACGGAAATCTGCTCCGAATATATAGCCACACAGATCCAGACAAATGAGTCCAGATGAACAACACTTGACATGTATTTGTATAATTTGCACAGGCTATAGCTTGAAGATAGTGACATCCATATACTCTGATCTGCACAATATTTGACTTTGGTCTGTATACCTATTGCTAGTACAGCCACCAATTTTAGGATCTCTTTGTTTGAATTAGAATCAATATTTGCTGAAATAACATAAAACTGTCAGAAGATTCTATTATCTTATAAAAAAAAAATGATTTCAATCAACAGATTTTAGGTAGCACAGCAGCACTTTGTGAAGTCTAAAAGTACTGTAGGCATAATAGTCAAGACAGAGTCTTTTGCTGCATCCAGTATGTAGGTCATCTGTAATGGAAGCAACACGTGGTGCCAAAATCACAAAAATAATACCTATGTTTAAAATCAGCTAATGTTCATCTCCAATTAATTAAGTTTTACTCAGTTTATCTATAGTTATAATTAAATGTTGTATATTTGTAACAATTCATTCCAGTATACAAAGCTTTACTGTATACAGTGTACATATGATATAATCTCATTGTGTTTACATTTAGAAGAGTCTACTGAAGATATATGGGGATGTTTATAGGGTGAGAAGTCTCATATACATGTGTAACTTTAATTCCTTGGAGCTATTTTGTAACATTTTACTCTTAAAGCCTCAGATATAATCAAACACAATATACTACAGCAGGAATATTCAGCATTTTATATATGATTGCAAGTTTTCTTATCAAACAGAACACTCCCAACCCCAAATTATGTAAAATAGACCCCATCCTACATATTACTACTGTAGAATCACATTGTATACCTACTGGTACAGAATAATTCTACTGTATGATCCATAACAATGTTATGTCTCCTTCATTCGTCTTATAATGTCTCAGGGTTGGCCCATGTAGGTACATGAGAAATCTTGCCAGTAGCTTCTCATGGGTCAGTGGTTCTTTCCGGGGTTTTCCCGGGTTCTTTCTCCACCAGTTATACTGGCCACCATGTATAGCCTGTCTTGTGCTGAAAAATGGTATTAAACCCTAGAACAACAACAACAACAACATCTTATAATGTCATATGCTAGACAGTTTTTTTTAATGCTTTATGTGAATTCACTATTTTTCATGGGGTATCAATGTATTTAAAGAACCAGTGAACAATATTTCTTACTTTGGAAACAATGAGACTACTTCCAAACTCTTTAAATTCAAGCACTTAATAAAATATCATAATTGAGAAAACCACCAAACTTGATGTGCACAAAAATAGATGAATTTACAGTATTTAAAACAAGTTTTCTGTTCCATGTTTAATGCCATATCTTAATATGCCCCAGTGGAGCAAATTGTAGTCTGCCCCATGTCTAATGTTATATGCAAATATTTCTATGTGAACCTGCTCATTTGTTCTTTTGTTTTCCAAATTTCATTCCCAAAAATAAATGTAAAATTAGATGCTCATCAACTTCTAGCCGAGAGCCACCTCTCTGGTTTTGCTGATGTCTTTAATTTGGTACATTTCTGCTGTTTTACAGGCCAAATACATTTTTTTCAGACTTTAAATTGTTATTTGATAGAGCTTAAAGAATTTGTTGGTACAGTGAAAATATACCATGCTTAAAAAAATATATGCATTTTTTGTTGAAGACTTGTCTTTGCATGCTGTTATATTTATCAAAAGATAGCATCAATATTTGTTTAATATTTTTTGTAAATAAATTATATTTTTATTTTATGAGCTTTTAAGGTGTATAAATACAGCTTTCAATATGTTCTTCAAAGTGTCTGCAGTCTGTCTCAAATAGCAGGGTATTGACACGTTTGTACTAATTAACAGTAATGAAGATTTTTGTTTGGCAAGAAAATGAAACACATTAAATAAACATTTCATCAGATCAATACATGCATATTTCTGCCATAAGGATTAGTCGGCAGGATAAAGTGATACAAATACCCTTTCAAAATCTGAGATGCCATAATCTTGGTAGGTATAAGCTGTTTTTCTTTGCAAAGAATATATGAATAGAACATTTTTCTACTAAAAATGATCAGTAGAAATATTGGGAGAAAGAGAGGGAGAAAGAAACAGGGACTTGGCATGATACTGATACACTTACAAAGGACTTGGCATGATATTGATACATGTACAAGGGACTTGGCATGATATTGATACACTTACAAAAGGACTTGGCATGATATTGATACATGTACAAGGGACTTGGCATGATATTGGTACGCTTACAAGGGACTTGGCATGATATTGATATACAGTGTGACCCTGCTATAGCATGCTCCATTATAACATGAATTCAGATATAACACGATTTTGGCGTGGCTCCCGAAATTTCATATACAGTCCTACTCGTTTATGTCGACATCCTCGGGCCCGAGGAAATATTGTCGACATAGGCGGATGTCGAGATAAGTGTTGGGGGGGGGGGG
>JAECUM010017444.1:0-29404 GCA_016617855.1 Megalonaias nervosa | reverse complement strand
CATTACAAAAAATAATATTCATCACAACATCTGTATCATCCATCACTCCACACGCGAGTCGAACTGTTAGCTCAAATTTATGTCAGTGATTCCGAAGACGACACGAGTGAGCCTGCATCAATGTCCTCCACAAAAGCATGCGAGTCCTGATTCAGCCCCAAAGAAATTCGTTATTGTCACATTTGAGAGACCCCAAAACGCACTTAAAGAAAATTGAAAACGAAGGCTTACACCTACACTATGAAATGTAAAGAGTTCAAGTAGTGTGTAAAACTTAGTCAAATTAAAGTTTATAATCAAGATGAAACTATGACACATTTTCAAGGAGAAAGCAGACACCAAGCGACAATAGCGATCCGTGTCACACAATACTTTCCAAATGTGTTGAAGTTTGTGCTGGCGATCTTGAAGAGGATATAATTACCTCATATTCAACACCATCTACATCCACTACAGAGAGAGACCGAGAGGATGAGAGAGAAAAGACGGTGGTAAATCTGATAGGATGACAGAATCAACAAGACCAGTCAAGAAAGAAATTCGTTTGGTGTCTCATGAAGATTATGTTTTACAACCTAGTAGCCCAAGAGTACGTTAAGTCTGTCTGTCCATCTCTCAAATCACTAGTCCCCATTCTACTGTCACCCAATGCAGTAAGACGTGTGTATACGTGCGTGCGTGCGTGCGTGCGTGTGTGTTGTGTGTTAGCAATGGAATAAGACGGAAATGTAAGACACCATTTTTTGGTTGTGTTATTTTTTAAAGGTATTACATGACAATGATAATTAAGACAACGATATATTCTATGTGAGAAATGTTCACAGACAATTGTTTTCATTCTACCATAACATTTGTTAGATATCCTAATTTAGGAGATGTCATGTTTGGCAGCACATGCTACAAACAATGTGGAAAAGTTTTCAACAAAACTACAGACATCACCAAAACAAAGTCTGGTTCTACTGCACTCTTAAGAAACGGAGAGAAAAAAAAACAAAAAACAGGACAAACATTGTTACATTTCCTGAACGCATGTTTTGGTTTTAGAATGAGAGTTTGCCATAGGCAGGGTCATAGAGTGCAGTGAAACTCGCGTTATTGTTCAAAAAGCCATGTGTTTTGTTTTCTTTCTGAAAAACGGTAGATCTAATGTTAGAAATTTTTTCCCGTGACGTATGGCAGTGCCAAACAGGATACCTGATGTGTACAAGTTCAAGTCAATTCAATACTTTATAGGATTCAACGATTTACTTATGGAAAGAAAAAAAAAATAAAAAAAAATCGCTCTACAATTTTTAGGGTGTAAGTCTTTGATAAAAATTTCACGAGAAACGGAACAGTTCACATAACTATGGTAACTACTGATCACATTTTTGGAAAGGTTCGTATAGCGAAGGACAGCGCAGGGAGCATACAAAGCAGGGAATCAGACTACTACTCCTTCAGAAATTTATAACATCTATAGAACACCCATTAGATATCACGGTTCCAATTGTTTTTCCATACACCTTAATGCTAATGTTCGCGGAAATAAATATATTTTCTATCCTAACTGAGCATGCATGTCACACACTTTTCTAGAGAGCAGTGTTAGTTTGTCAATTTGACAATGACAGAACCAGGTACTACATTGCATTTAAGAGAGATAACTCTGCTGGAACTAGACAGGGGTATGAGTTATCTAGTCACAACAGACACATTTTCAGTCATGTGTACCACATTTGCAAAAAATCGTAAAAAATACAAAATAAGATCCACATAGGAATTAACATAATCTCACATGTTGCCAAGAGGCTCAACTTTTTTTTAAAGCCTAACAGAAAGTACAACTCTTACATAATGCACCAATCACAGCTAGTGTTGTTGTTTATTTCTGAATACAATGTTCCCTACATCTTAAGCTCCACCCACCTGGACTTGCGCAATTGGTACCATTATACCATTAGGCCTAATGGAATCAGGCCACAATTAATAGTTCCGGTTCAGTACGAATGTAGTCCAAGTCTATTTTTAGAGCATTTTTTCCTCTCTCCTTTTGGTGGTGATACAAGAGTTAGATTTAGGCATTCTTGGTATGGATATAAAGGCAATTGTTTATTCTTTAGAATATGAATTTATGGTGTGGTTGTCTGTGTGTTTCAGCGACAGTGTACAGTGAGTAATAAGGTCTTGGTGATGATCCAGAAGTGAAATCTGTGCTCCATTGCACGTTGGTTTGTTTACAGTCCAGCCTTTCAAAAAAAAATGCCGGTGACCGTTTGACAAAAACTTCACTGTGAAGTCATCTTTGATGATTTAAGATTAATATATGATTTGTATTGATTGCCACACAGTGGAAAGTTCATTACTGAGAAACAAATGTAGAGAATATATACTAAAATTAATTATGTTCAATGTCCTGTCAGTGCAGTATTTGAGTAAAGTTTAAATTGGTATAAAATCTTTATTATTAATGATAGACACATGAAATTTTAATATGTTATGTATATTGACTTTGAAAATAAAAGAATGAAATTAAAAATAAAAAATTGATTTTTATTTTTAAAATTTAAATGAAATTTAAAAAAAAAAAATTCCCCCCAAAATGCACGTATATAATATTTATTAGGAATGATATTAAATCATATCAGCATATATATATATTCCTACACCATATACAAGCTCAATTGATGGATATTTGTCAAATTTTGACAGAGAAAATATCTCTGTAAGTCAAAATGAGACCTTCATTTAAAATACATGAAGACAAAATTCTATTTTGTATTGTGCCTTTAGGTCATTCAAACTATTTATTAGGGGTCCAAACAGTTAATTTATGTGTTTATGATGGGGTGACATCCTGAGTAACATATATCTGCTTGTATAGCTATCAGTAATTGTTTAAAACATAGTTATAGGGTATTTAGTGAGAGGACAGAGATGAAAACTTTATACTAGAACCTGCTCAAGTTCTCTACTAAATCATTTTAAGCTGTCAGAGAATGAAGTACATACAGGTCAAAGGGATGAAATATACTATCCCCAGGTATATTTACCCTTGCATGTAAGAAAACAGCAAAATGATGTAAGTTGAACACAAAATGCATTCCATTTTATTGTTCAGTTTCATTATGATATTGATTGATGTAGTGCGGTATTGTGGCCTGTATGCTATTATGGGAATTCTAATGATCTATTTTGCTTTATGCATTATTAATTACTAATAATATTTGTTAACTGACACTCTAAAGATTACATAAGAAATATTCAAACAGATTATTTGAATTTAACTTTGTACAACTGATCTTAAGATGGTTACATATCCAACATGAACAAATATCCATATATTTTAGAATGTTTGGGATCAAAAGTTGACAGTCAGTACATCATATAGGCTGACATTGTACCTATAGTGAATCTGTAAGGCACAGTTCTGGCTGTGTGCACTTCAAATATCCCAAAATGTTATTTTCATCATGAATATGCCTATGTATGGTAATATATTTCAATTTAGTACTTTGACAGAGTGCTGTATTGTAGCATCAGCTGATATGTGATTCCATTGAATCATTGAGCTTAATAACTGGTAACCAACACTCTTAAAAATAGACTAAAAATGTTCAAACAGATCATTTGAATTATGTTTGCACATGTGATTTTAACAAGTACATTGTATATGTCCCACACATGCAAATGTCCATCCTTGTATACAAGTTTTGGGGATCAGAATTTCACATTTAGTTGATGATATAGGATCTATTTGTACTTCTAGTTGATCTGTGTGGCCACATTTGGCTGTATTTACTTGCAATATCCAAAATTGTTCTTTCCCTCATGAATAAGATTGCTTATAGTAATATATTTTAATTTAGTACATTGTCACTTGAATTTCCTGTATAATGGTATGTACTCATGTTTGCACCAATG
Source organism: Megalonaias nervosa (assembly GCA_016617855.1). Taxonomy (NCBI): domain Eukaryota; kingdom Metazoa; phylum Mollusca; class Bivalvia; order Unionida; family Unionidae; genus Megalonaias; species Megalonaias nervosa. Next base: position 25,498 of record JAECUM010017444.1, on the reverse strand, counting down.
ATCCAACCTCACCGTTCCAAGATTGCCTTAAACTTTATGATACATGCTGTACTTGATTAGTTATTTAACCTGTAAATGGATAAACATGCTGCTAAAAACCTCATATATTTTTAGGATGCATTTATCACTTTAATATATGCCCATTGCTTCACATTTCTGAGCGTCATACTGTCAAGTTTACTATTTTTTTCCATGTTTGCATCCTGAATGTTATTTTGAAATCACCATATCTAACACATTTTAACTTCATTTACCTACATCTTACTGTTTTCTAGAATTAAGTGAAACATGTTATATCTTTTCAGGTCTAGCCTGGTATCTGGAACAAAGTGTTAGAGTTGGATCAGTTTGGAAGCTCTCCAGTAGTCCGGTGGTGATAGCAAGGTTTCATAAGGACATGTGCAGTACACTGCCATAAGTGACCAAGATTAGTTCATATCAGCACACTGATATACATTACCTCAAAGACATGGCTTAGGTCTTCATGAAAGAGATTCACACCATTGTTCGGTAAGGTAGAGCCTCCCTGAAACTGTATTTTCATATCACACTGTCACCTTTTGTAGTTATCGACATTGAAATAGAATGTGTTTTTGCTATAAAACGGTAGTGGTCCCATCAAAACTTTAAATTTGAGTGTGCTATTAGTTACACAAACAACTGCCTAAGTACGTGACACAATAAATGTGGAACATAGCACCTGTCATTGTTTCTTTAGGGTGTACACCTGTATGCATCTGGATAGGCATATTGCAATTTGCTGCCAAAATCACTGTGAGCTATTATGCTTCAGTACCCCTGGGAAAAATGTTATCAGTTGTACAGACCCAAACTACCATTTGTTTTAAATACCATTCATTAATCAACTTTGCTGCCTTAAATTTGTCAAATTGAATGTTATAACTTGCATGAAAATTTAAATTTTCAATAAAATTTAGTTTTTAAAATTTAAATGTTTATTTAAATTTCCATTAAAATTTAATGTATCAATATTTTTAAATTTCAAACATATTTTCAGACAGGCCTTATCATGTATTACAATTATGTTTTCACTGCATTGAAAAATTCCTAAAATTAAGGAAGATATAGCAAATTTAGTTTTGGTTTCTCAAGAACACTTGGACCGCAACTTGCACCCTGTGGAACACCAGCACTACACACTTTCTGACAGCTTTCACATGTCTTGTTTGCAAGGAAATTCCAAAAGGCTTTATGTATAAAGTTGAAATAGATGTGGCATGTAAATATAAAAGTTTGACTAAAAATTTGGGCCTGTCAGGAATCAGGCCACAATTAATAGTTCCGGTTTTCAGTACGAATGTAGTTCCAGTCTATTTTTAGAGCATTTTTTCCTCTCTCCTTTTGGTGGTGATACAAGAATTAGACTTAAGCATTCTTGGTATGGATATAAAGGCAATTGTTTATTCTTTAAAATATGAGCTTATGGTGTGGTTGTCTGTGTGTGTTTCGGCGACAGTGTACAGTGAGTAATAAGGTCTTGGTGATGATCTGGAAGTGAAATCTGTGTTAAATTGCACGTTGGTTTGTATACAGTCCAGCCTTTCAAAAAAATGCCGGTGAATCTTTGATAAGAACTTCACCGTGAAGTCATCTTTGAAGGTATTTTAGATTAACATATGATTTGTATTGATTGTCACACAGTGGAAAGTTCGGTACTGAGAAACAAATGTAGAGAATATATACTAAAATTAATTGTGTTCTATGTCCTAATGGTATCACGGTACCAATTGTTTTTCCATAGACCTCAATGCTAATGTTTTGTGAAATAAATATACTTTCTATCCTACCTCAGCATGCATGTCACCCACTGTCATAGAGAACAATGTTAGATTGTCAATTTGACTAGGACAGAACCAGGTACTCCATTGCATTTAAGAGAGATAACTCTGTTGGAACTAGATAGGCGTAAGAGTTATCTAGTTACACCAGACACATTTTCAGTCATGTGTACCACATTTTTAAAAAATCATAAAAAATACAAAATGTGATATAGTTATAAATTAACATAATCTCACATGTTGCCAAGAGGCTCAACTTTTTTTTTTTTATGCCTAACAGAAAGTACAACTCTTACATAATGCACCAATCACAGCTAGTTTTGTGGTTTATTTCTGAATGCAATGTTCCCTATGCCTTAAGCTCTGCCCACCTGGGGTTGTACAATTGGTACCATTATACCTAAAACCAACCTTAATTTTTTCAGTAATCTGTGATATAGTTTGGGACTGTACAAGTAATAAGTGTACTTAGTCTTGCTTGTCAAAAACAATTTTATGAGGTACCAAGCTGCATCTTATATTAAATGTGTATGTAATGGTCTTTGAACTATTTCAGCTGCTGTTTTGATATTTGTACTTTACTACCAAACTACATTTTGGGAATAAAATAACTTGTTTTAACTAGTACTTGTGTTTTATTCACATCAGCACTTATTGAACTTCACATGGGTGATATGGGATAAATCACATTTTATCATATTATGTAATAACTAGGTCAATGGTCAATGTACCAAATAGTATGTACCTCTTCTACTTCAAAAAGTACAATTCACCTAAAACAATGGACTTTATATTTGTTTGGTAGATGCAGAACTTAACATCAGAGACAGGTGGACATGACCCAATCATGTTATTAGGTACAAGCTTTCAACACTTTACACTGTCTGCAGATACATGAGGTCACTAATCCCCAGTCCTCACACAAAGGTCAACCTACCCATCCTCTTTGTAATACAAATAGAAAGCTTCCTTCCTTTGTGTAGTGAATAAAATTGATGCAATAAGCCAATCTGTCACCAAATATAGTAGATCACAGCTTCTAAGTAGTTATATTGGATTTGGGGGCAAAATTTGGGGAATAAAATACAGAAAAATGCCAAAGATAAACAATAAGTATAGTGAGTCAAATGGAGTTAAAAACAGGAGGAAGGTGTGTATCTAAAAGGGAGATGAAACTTATGATAAAGGAATTAAAGGAGACAAAAGCAGCAATGAGAAAAATGAGAAGTGAAAGTTTGATGACCTTACCTTGGAAAATGTATGGAGGCAGTGCCCTATAACATCCCTTATAGGCACCAAAATTTCAGGTGAAGTGGTGTTCATTCCCATCTAATATAAAAGGGTGAATAATTTAGATAATATAGATGCATATAGTTTATATTTCTTCTACATAAGAAATTAACAATAATGGGCTTTAGTTAAGCAGAAAAATACCTAAACCAAACAAAACATACTTTATCAGTTTTTAAACTTGTAAACTTTCCTGTGAGAAATTATTAAATTGCTTCTACTTACATTTGCATCAAGACTGAGGGCTAATATAATACTTCACAAATCTTCTCTTTATTTTCATAACCAATCACTGAAAATGTGAGTTTTTATTTTTTGAAATGTTATGTCTGGTGTAAGGGAGATAACTGAATGATATACATAAGGTGTGGTATTTTTATTTCCTCCAATATATTATCCATGTAATATAGATGAGTTCATGAACACATGTATTAACTTCAATGCAATTAAATTATCCAAAAATACATTATTGATAAGTGAGAACCTAAAATTCAAGCTTTTGTATGTAGTGGAGACCTCAAGAGTGATGTAATTTTGTTTATTGAGATGAGGCAGCTGTTTTATTTCACATAGTTCATGTTCTCTACAATGCTGTCATGTGGAGTGCAGACTTCCATAAACATGCAGATATGATCCCATGCCAATTTGAATTCTTGCGATGGGATGCAAAGTTTGAAGAACAGTGTGGACTTAAATGGAAGGAATGGGCAATATGTGACTAATATGGTGATCACTCAATGTTTGACCTAATATGGAAATTCCACAAGAAAAGCTGGACAGAAATAAATAGAATTAATTGAAAGTCAATAGTAGGTTATAACTGGGCTTATACAAGTGTCAATAGGAAATGCTGACTTAAAGAAACTGTTCTTGTCTGTTGGTATTCCCTGCTACTTCAACAGAGGGAATGCCAGAGAACGTATCTAAATAAACTGCATGAAAAATTTCAAGGCAGGAAAAAGTGTACAAAAATGGACAATTAGAGCAGGACAATTAAAATCAAAGTGGGAAGGAATGCAATATCTTTAATAAATTACCTAAAATTACTCATACCAGAATATCCTATATGATACAAGTGATCTATCTACAAGTGAACCTAGAGTGTTCTCTATCTTGGTTTATGGCATGCCTTACAAAACCAAGATAGTTGGGTTTTTTTATACATGATTTATAATGTTTTGCAGGTAAAATAGTCAATATTTGGCCAAATCAACTATATTATGTTTACATAACTTATTTTGTTGCATATATGCCAATCTGAGAGCTGACTACACAGACATAAAGCCTTCAGGCAATACAAGTCTATGTCTGTCATAGCTATAGTTATCAAAAGCCACCATCCAAAGTCAACTTGTGCTATTTTCGGAAGATTTCATACATTTTATTCTTAAAAGACTGTCAATATTTGACCAGAAATATTCAGCATCCATTTGTTTTCCTATATCAAACTAGACAGTTCATAAATGCCGCCCACATGTATGTGTTTCTATGGATACACTGGGAGGCTGTTCTTCCCTTTAGGTATCACAGTACCAATTGTTTTTCCATAGACCTCAATGCTAATGTTTTGTGAAATAAATATACTTTCTATCCACTGTCATAGAGAACAATGTTTGATTGTCAATTTGACTAGGACAGAACCAGGTACTCCATTGCATTTAAGAGAGATAACTCTGCTGGAACAAGACAAGGGTAAGAGTTATCTAGTCACACCAGACACATTTTCAGTCATGTGTACCACATTTAAAAAAAATCATATTTCTGAATGCAGTGTTCCCTACACCTTAAGCTCCGCCCACCAGGGGTTGTACAATTGGTACCGTTATACCTAATGGTATAACGGTACCAATTGCGCAAGTCCAGGTGGGTGGAGCTTAAGGTGTAGGAACATTGCATTCAGAAATAAACAACAACACTAGCTGTGATTGGTACATTATGTAAGAGTTGTACTTTCTGTTAGGCTTAAAAAAAAATTGAGCCTCTTGGCAACATGTAAGATTATGTTAATTCTTATCTAGATCATATTTTGTATTTTTTATAATTTTTTGCAAATGTGGTACACATGACTGAAAATGTGTCTGTTGTGACTAGATAACTCATACCCCTGTCTAGTTCCAGCAGAGTTATCTCTCTTAAATGCAATGGAGTACCTGGTTCTGTCATTGTGAAATTGTCAATCTAATACTGCCCTCTAGAAAAGTGTGTGACATGCATGCTCAATTAGGATAGAAAATATATTTATTTCCCCAAACATTAGCATTAAGGTCTATGGAAAAACAATTGGTACCGTGATACCTAAAGGCCAAGCCTATTTTATTCTAGACTGCTCTCCTGTCTTTTTATTCTACATAGGGATCTGGTTCCCTTCTTAATCAACCAGACTATTCATGCAGAAATTAACGATTCTAATCATAAAACACTTTTTGAAACGTTTCTACAGAAACAGCTCGATAGATTTAACTGTCCCAAATACTTTTGCTTACAATATATTAATATTAAATAAATTTCATTTTCCGGAAAAGACCGGTTGTTTCCGTTATGTTGCCAAGCAATGTAAACCATCATGGCGGACGATGCTTGTTATTGCCAAGTCGTTCGTCAGAGAATTTTCAACCGATTTTGCGTTTGACGAATTATTGAAATAACACAGAAAGAGTTTGTACGTTGAAAGTAAGTTATGCATATTCAGTGTGAACCGTGGTGTAAATATTGGCATAACGTATGCGCCAAATTCGTTTGATAAGAGTCTGGAACGTTTTGAAACTACCGTGGATATTTGCCAATTTCATTGCTTGTTCTTAATGTGGATATTACGCAGGATGTTTCGTATAACTGGAAAGATTTTGCTTCGTTGCAGCTTTGAAAGTTACATATTTGTTGATAAAATTTTCAGTTGATGTTAGTGTTAGGTACGGAGGAAAACCCGAAGCAGCCGAATTCGCTGTATTTAATAGTCTTAACCCTTTCACCACTAAGTAACTTTGTTGGCATAGAACCTTCAGTGATTGATTAGGTAACAAAATCAAGGTTATAAATCGAATTGTATGACCAATTCACTAAAATTTGTGTATCTACTACATACAGCTGTTCAAGATAGGTGCAGACAGGTAACACAACAGGTAACATACACAAGCAGTTATTTATTTATATCGTCAGATAGACAGTGTTTTTAAAAACTTCTTCTGAATCAAAGATTTGAAAGTATTCCAGGGCTTTTCTGGAACCATGTAACACTTTGGTGGGTACAACTCCAAAAAAAAAATGAAATCGATCCCTTTTGTTGTAAGATTTTTGTCCAAACAAATACATGTGGATAGTCCAAGTTTCCACTGACCCTTGCCACCCCATTTTTGATATTTGGACATTTATGTTAGGGTGTTGGGTCAGAGTTCAGTGCCTATCAAAAAGTTGGAAATCACAGACACCATTTGGTGTTGGCATAGGGTAGCCGCTTTCTAGCCGGCCTAGCAAACTTGAACGACTTTTCATGGCGGTATACCTGCATGAATTTGATAGGAATATGATTTATTTTGTTAAAAGTTGTGAGCATAGCATTCATCGTGTCTTTCATCCATTGACAGACGAGAGGAAAGTACATCGTTGCTGAAATTTGACCTGGATCTTGCCATTTGCCTTTGAAGTCACATGATTACACAAATCTCACAACATATATGTCAATGACATCAGACGTCAAATAGGTGATATTGACAACAAACAAATTTCCAAAGTTGTTGTACATAGAATTTGGAAATATTATATAGAAGTCAGTTAATGTTAGTAAATAAATATAATGCATACTTAATTCTCAACATATTTATTCTGAGAACAACTAGCAGAAACCTGTCAATATCACAGCAGGATGGAGAAAACCATTTTCAATGAGTACTGAGCACGTCTCAGCCATGTTTTTGTTGGTATCACCTGACTACTGTATTAACATGTGCTCTCTGCTTAGTGAATCTGGTTTTCTTCAAGTTGTTGCAACATTTACAGATTTCCAGTCACTGTTTTCAGAATAAATATTTTGAGACGTTTGTGTTCTTTCATTTTTCTATCAAGATTATGTAACTTTCATTTATATGTTTGATTTCTTTTCCTACAGCAACACCAGAAATGGTTTATTGTTGATATCAAGTGACTATATGACCTCTGATGTCATTGACATGTAGTTAGCAAGATTTGTGTAGTCATGTGACTTAGAATGTAAATGATGAGATCCACATCAAATGTCAGCATTGCTGTAGTTTCATCTTGATTGTCAGCAGATTAAAGATTTCATGAATGCTATGCTCGCAATTTCACAGACAATGAATCATATTCCTATCAATTGCATGCAGGTATATCTCAATGAAAGGTCATTCAAGTTTGCTAGACTGGCTAGTAAGTGGCTACCCTATGCCGACATCAAATGCTGTTGGCAAATTCCAACTTTTCGATAGGCAGTGGACTCTGACCCTAGGCCCCAACATAAATATCAAATATCAAAAATGGGGTTGCAAGGGTCAGAGGAAACTTGGACTAACACATGAAGTGCACACTTCTTCCAGTTCAAGACCTTCAGGGTCCTCTTCATTGTAACAACTGTCACCCACAAGCAGATCTCATTGCATTTCCAGATGTTTTCTTTCATTTTCAATCAACTGTATTAAGTCACAACTGCAAAAATACTCTGATAATTCATAATCTGACACATCATTCTCAACATGCTTGAACTCCACCATTTTGAATAAAACTTCACCATTCGGAAAACACGTTTAAAATTGCCTTCTTTCTTCAATATTTCTAGTTGTGTTCAAGCGAAACTCATGAGATATTCGCTTGAACTCAGCCATTTTGAATAAAAATTCACCATTCAGAAAACATATTTAAAATTGCCTTCTTTCTTCAATATTTCTAGTTGTATCCATGCTAAACTCATGAGATAGTCCAAATATAATATCTACAGTACAGGAAGGAAGTTATTAGAGGTATCCCAAAATTTATGTATTCAGGTACTATGACTCTAGAGAAGAACACTGCCTCAGACTGGTAAAGCAGTCCATTGGGTTTATAGACTTACTTCACCTGGACTGGAATACTGGTCCATAGGGATGAAAGGGTTAAGCACTATTAGCAAGATAAATAGGCTTGATAAGTGGGTGGGTATAGTATAGACAAATATAAAGTAAACCATAGTCAGTCTTTTCTGTGCATGTAAGGTTTCCATCACCAATATTGGCTCAAACTGAATTTGACTGATTAACAAAAATAAAATGATTTAATGCTTACTGTTTGTCACCAGAACATTCTGTTCAAATTGATACTAATTCTGGACACTCTAGATTGAATCCACATGTTTTCCTGACTGACAATATGTCAGTCTATTTTGTGTATGTCTTTGAAAGATGTATTGGGCTATAAAAATGGCATACATTACTTTGGACTATTTTCGTCAGCATGTCAACCAAGGAACTAAACCAGGTTTATAGTTGGTTTTAGAAAATTCAGCATAACAATGCCACTAATGGCAAGAGATATAATTAAGCAAACTAAACCAATTTAAAAAAAATAATAGAATTTCAACATTTTATAAATTTGGTAAGTAATGAAGTTGAAGAGAATCAACAATGAATTATATGTAATGTGTTGACAACATATTGTCTATGGAAAAATAAAATCTACTGAAGATTTTCAAAACAGACTTGACAATCATGCTGGAGCTGACAGGTTGGTATGCAGATGATGAAGTAGGTGTGGGACAACTTCTAGCAAAATTAAAACTTGAATTAAGATGCAGTATTGTTCTGTGTTACAAATGTGTATCTTTTGCATAATCTGTTTATTTGTATTATTCTAACAGATAAATATTAGATAGGTTTTGATGAATGGAGGTGTGTACTATAGGTTCTGGGTCAAAAGTTCAAGAACATCATGGGGTGGGTCTTCATATTGACATTTAGAAGTCACATTTTCATATGCATTCAGAATAGAAATGTGGGATATGTTTTTACACTTTATGAATATTAATTACCTAAATTAAACAATGATCATTCTTTCATGGTGCAAATTGGATTTTTGACCCAAAATAACACATGATCCAAGGTTTAACAAAATGACTTATTGTGTAGAATAGGCCAACACTGTAGTATAATATGTAGTAAGTGAAACCTTATAAATTATTAAATTAATGTAAAAAGCTATCATTAAAATCTCGTGGACAATCTGTTTTGCAGAAAATGCCTCAGTAGGCAGTTTAATATTAAATTTTTATATACAATGAATCATGGTACTGAGATACTGAGCTATTGCATTGTAATTATCTTGTAGCATGATGACTGAGAAAGATCCAATGTTTGTTACATTTTTCGCATGCCTTGGGCTTTGTGTACAATGCATGTGGCAAACATCACTATGCCAAGTAATGGGGGCTGCCATATTGGTCTTCTTCCAGTCAGCCCGGTCCCTTGCCTGATAGTCATATTACACATGTTCCTGTAACCAAATGGCAATCAAACTTTCCTGACTGAATAGCAAAGAGAATTCAGAAACATTCATGAAATCATAATATAAAATGACTTATTTGCCTCTTTACATTTTACTTCTTATCTTCTCTTCTTTCACCACATGTAGTTTTCTAAATATTGATCCTTGTAATACCTGTTGAAAGATAATAAAAAGTACTTGCCATTAGCTCTTTATAAATTCTAAATGAACCTTATATGTGTGCATAAATGGGATATATATTTAATTTTCTTGTTGGTATGAGAATCCATTACTATGATACCAAAAAAGTGGTTAGAGATTTAGACTCAAGATTCATTAATTAATAAAGTATAGAAAACTGAATCACCAGTTGTGATAGATAGATAGATAGATAGATACATACATACTTACATACATACATACATACATACATACATACATACATACATACGTACATACATACATACATAGATGTACAGCATGTACAGGAAGACATATGAGCAGAGAGTTCCAGGCTGACCATTTTGAAGATCATCATAATGTTTGAGAGTACAATTGTGCCATTATTAATTTTGCCAAAATACGTGAAGAATTGTGTAATTGTCTTTATCATACAATGCTGCTTATTGCCTTCCTACAAGCCTTTCTATAGGCCTTCCTACCTTGTTTTAGGACCCACTGTCAGCATTGTTCAGGACTGACTAGAATCCATTTTATTTGCAAATAGTATGTACAGAAAACAGGTCATATTCAGTTTCTCCAAGATTTGCACAAAATTACTTCTCCATGCCACTAAATGGATTATTGGTAAGTGGCATTTAATTTTCACTACATACAGACTCCATATTGCTGTATACTGCATCAAAGTCTGTGGACAATAAGGTATAGTATTGTTTTTATTATAAGTAGTTCTTTCACAAACTCACTGCTAAATGTCGCAGGACACTTAACTGAAAGAAATGGGACATCACTATTACCATAATGTGTTGCCATTTCTTGACAATCATAGTACCATCCCCCACCCACCTTTGCTGAATTGTGCATTACCAATAGCTGTTAAGGTAAATATGCTCTTAAAAATGATGAGAAATGTTGTTTTCATTAAAATAATGACAGTTAAAATGATTTTTGATAATAATATTTATTATAATTTATATGAAATTATAAATTATGAAACTGTACAAAAGTATATATTTTTTTAATAGAAAAAAATACAATTTATTATTAATATTGATTTAAAATTACATCAGGATTCCAGTGACCTTTTCCCCACCAGGTTAGATTTTTGGAATGGGTGGCTCGAGTACATTAACCTAGTGAAAAGTTTGAATTCACCAAAATGGTGATGGTGGTGTAGAGGGTATAGGTTGTACTTACAACACCATTTGTGTTTACACTGGTACCAATTTTAAAAGCAAAAATCATCAAGGATTTATAAAATGCACAGAACTTAATCATTTCATTCATCAATTTATTATTTATAACATAATTGTCATGCGGTGGGCCCTAACGTTGTCATCCTGCTTAAGTTTGAAACCAAATGTAAGCTGTCGATGTGAAGAACAATAAGACTGCTCACTGTTGTTTTAAGATGGCTATAAAAGTCCATTTTCAGTACAAACTATGTTGTCTGTAGCCAATATTTGCAGTGACTAGTTTTAATGTTTCTGAAAGAAATTGAAGAATTGGGATAAAAAACAACACAAACGCCAATAATTCTGTGCAACTAGTTTTGCATTTAATACATGCTTCTTCAGGCACAAAATAATTATCCTAAGCATATCATTGATTCTGTGCTGAACAAAGCCTGTAATCATACTCAACATGAGGCTTTAAACACAGCAAATTGTACAATAGAGAAAAATATAATTCCTTCATTATAATCCTTCATTACCTAATATAGGCCTTATAATTAATAAATATTGGAGTCTGCTAAATTTATCAAATAAAAACAGCGTAAAATCACTTTACAACAATAAACCAATTCTTGCTTATAGAAGACCCAAGAATTTGCAAGATTTTCTAATTAGAACTAAACAAACAGAAAATAAAAAAAGACAATTGTCGTCATCTAAATGTAATAGACACCAGTGCTCTCAATGTGCAAACATAAGAGAAAGTGCTTCTTTCAGTAGCGCAAATACTAAAGAGGTATTTTTTCATGTTATAACACTAACTGCTTATCAACTGATGCGGTTTATTTGATAACCTGTAAAAAATGTAATATGCAATATGTTGGACAAACACTTCAACAAGTTTCTAAGAGAATGATAAATCATCGCTTTCATATAAAAAATTATAGAGATCCTCAGTTTTCCTCTAATATTTCAACATATTTTAATACCAATAATCACTCTCTACTCGATTTTTCTTTCATGCCAATAGATATTGTGCATGGAGACATGAATAGACTCGTAAAAGAAACTGGATTCATAAATTAGATACTTTGTACCCTAATGGCTTTAATACCAATGCACTATATGAAACTGTATAAATATTTTTTTTTTTTTCAATTGATAAATTGTATATCCTTTATAACAATATATTTACATGTATGACTATTTGTCTTGATTTTATTTTATTATTTTACTTAAAGAAATTGAAGAAATACTTCCTTTAAAAGGGATGTAACTCCCAAAGTTAAGAAAGTTACAGAATTATTAAGAATTTGTCGAATATGGTGATCTTCATTACACCTGTTGTCTGAAAAAATAGACTTACCCACATTAATATGACAGCTGTGTTGCTAAAGAAACTCCCATTTGGTTTGAAACATCAAGAAGATGATAGGATTCAGGACCCCATAATGATGATCAGGTTAAAATTATAAATTGATGAATGAAATGACTTAAGTTTTGTGCAATTTTAAAATCATGATGCTTTTGATTAAAATTGGTTGGGGGGGGGGCTATAAACACATGGGACACAGTTTTTAAATTGCTTAATCAATATTTTCTGTGCATTTCTTCCGGGAGAAATTCTTAAAAATTAAAGAACTGCCCCTTTTTTTGTGTGTACTCACAAGTTGCAACCAGATAAACTGTTATTTTCTCATGAAATGACCATTCCATCAATAACTACAGTATTAAATGTTTTCTTTATTATAGAATGAGGTCACAAATGACATGTCAAGTCTAAGTCAAGGGAGATAATAAAGCTGGTAGTTTTTGGAAGCAATAGGTTACTCGTTAGTTTTAGCAGTTAATTTCAAGAAATAAGTGTGAGTAAAATGTACTAGAGCAGTGGATTTTTAATTTATACATAATGTTTTATGAAAAGTACTTGTGTTTATTGATGATTTTTTTCATATTTGAAATTTAAGTGTATGGAGTTAGAGTAATTTACTGTATATTTTATCCACAAAGCATTAACACTAGTTGAGGTGAAGAGAAGGAAGGAAGATGTCATATGGACAGCCACTAACCCACCAGAGCCTTAATGGACACCCGGGCAAAGTTTACATCAGTGGCACAGAAAATGAATTTCCAAATGGCAGGCTGGCCAGAGGTGGAGGTGGACCAGGGATAAACAGTCCAAACCCCAATGTTGGGGCATCACTTGATAGTCAGTTAACAGGAGCAAATGGACCTCTTGGTTTGAGAGGAATTGATCCAGAGCAGCTAAAGTCACGCCTTTGTTTTTATGCTCCACAACAGGCCCCTGTCAATACCAGAATTTTGAAGTTTAATCATAAAACCCAGGCACAGATTAAAAAAGACCTTGTGTCTGTCGTACCAAAACTTGAACCAGTGGTAAGAGATAAGATGGTTTAGTACTCTAATTTTATTGTCTATTTCTTTTGTCTGTTTCTATTGTCTATTTCTGTTGTCTGTTTCTGTTGTCTAATTTCTTTAAACATTTTGCAAGAGATTTACAATGTTAGACTGGACACAATAAATGGTGACTTTGGAAACATAGTAAGAATTTTTATCAAACTAAAAATGAGGTTGTCCTTTTTAAGGACATTCTCACAATGATAGATTTACTTTTGAAATATTTTGTAGACTGTTTTAGCTTACTTAATTGCAAGTTGGTCTTCTACATTTTAGTATACTTAATTGTGAGATGTCTTTTAACTTTTAGCATGCTTAATTGCAAGACAGTCTTTGACAGTTTAGTGCATTTTGATCACTTTGCTATTAGATTTTCTCTGTTAAATGACCGCTCCAGTGGCCTAGTGGTTAGAGCATCCACCTCAGATGCGGGAGGTCGTGGGTTTGATCCCTGACCGAGTCATACCAAAGACTTATAAAAATGGCACTGCTTAAATGGAAATTTGCATGCTTCTTTCTGATCATATAAATACAAATGTCCCTAATCTGAAGAATAATTCTGTACCCTAATATAAGACAGGTATAGTCATTAATTGTATTGTACTAAAGGACTTTAATTTGTAAAGCTTGTGGCAGTATATCTCACTTACTGATGTTCTTTGATTCTTGTTTGAAATGAGCGTGTGTCATGCTCTGATCCTGAAAGTTCATTGGTCAGGTCAGCATCTGATTGAGTGTCCGAAACTTTTAGCTAGCTCAAAATGGTACATTCACAAAGTGATGAAAAGCAGACTTGTTGGACCAGCAAATATTCTGGATGACCAGGAACTATTTAAAGTTAATGGTCTTTAAGTCAGAGAGAAATGTAGGGAAAAAGGAACGTTGCTTATAACCCATTATGATTTGATTTTGCATATGGTAACATGTCCTCGCTGATAACCCTTTATGATGTGATTTTGCATATAGTAAGATGTCCTCACTTATAACCCATTATGATGTGATTTTGCATATTGTAACATGTCCTCACTTATAATGTACGTTAGTATAAAACATTTTCATCCATAATACAGAACATGATGGCTGTCTTAAACAACAGAAAAGTGATGGACCATTGTAATTTTATTCAGAAAATGCAGTCTGAACATCAGTACTTGGGTGAAAAAACTGTATGAATGTATTAGAGTTCACTGACATGTCAGCACAATAGTGGCTATATGAAGCAATAAAAATATTATTCAAATTTTTCCAGCCACCCTTACAGAAATATCAGAAGATAATTTCCCCTGAGTACATACACAGAAAGAACAAAGAACGTTTAGAGGCAGAAGGAAAAGTTATGAAGGATGAGCCTGCTAAGAAGAAGCACAAAGGATTAGTTGAACCTCTCGAAAGAACAGAAACTGAATCGCCTCTCCCAGAATTACCAGATGATCTCAAATTGAAACAGGTTGATATGTGGTCAATGTTGTTGGGTCACTAATGTTGTTTTATTAATGGACAGTCAGGATATGCAAGACTACTTTAATTACCATTTGTATTTGCCATTATTCTAGAGAAATATATGTCTATTTGAGAAGTCTAGGTACAAGTAAAAATGATCTATGAAGATTTATGGACATCAGTCCATCAATTTACATAGCAACATGAATATTGCAACCCATAAACAACAAATATGAGTGTGTAATATAGAGGAGTCGTTTTGATTATTTAGGGAGTATGCCTTACTTTGATTGCTTAGAGAGTATGCCTTACTTTGATTGCCTAGGGAGTATGCCTTACTTTGATTGCCTAGGGAGTATGCCTTTCTTTGATTGCCTAGAGAGTATGCCTTACTTTGATTGCCTAGGGAGTATGCCTTACTTTGATTGCCTAGGGAGTATGCCTTACTTTGATTGCATAGGGAGTATGCCTTACTTTGATTGCTTAGAGAGTATGCCTTACTTTGATTGCCTAGAGAGTATGCCTTACTTTGACTTCTTAGAGAATATGCCTTATTTTGATTGCATAGGGAATATGCCTTGTTGTGGTTGCTTAGAAAATATGCCTTGTTGTGACTACGTACGGTGTCTGGCTTGTTTCATTGGTCAGGGAGTATGACTTTTTTTCAATTATTTAGGGAGTCTGTCTGGTTTTTACTGCTTGAAGAGCGTTACATTTTTTGATCCGATTGGGTACCAAATCTTAAAAAGTGGAGGATTTTATAATTTAAAGTAAATAAGGTAAGTTACTAACAAGTCTGTTATGTGTGACTTTGGTTCAGAAAGCCTTAGGTTTAATCCTCAGTAGTAGTCATGCAGTCTCCAGTCTGTTAAAAAGTTAATCAGCTTGAAAGATTATGGTCCATAAGCAAAGCAGAGCTTATTTTACATCAAGAAAAATGCTGTAAATATGCAGTAATGGAAGAATTTATATTGCAAAATTATTTTGCTTATCTTCAGAACTCTCTTTCATGAATGTCCATCCAAAAAATCTTACAGATAACTCTGGTCTTTCTGTGTGTTCATGTTTAATACTTCATATTGATTATATATATGGAAAAATAAGTAATTTGTTGTTGATCACCTTTCAGTTCAAATTAATTTGAATGTTAGCTTTTACCAATTCAGTTGTAATGGCCATCATCTAAAATTGATTAGTCTTCCATTTACTTAGTGTATTTTGGGCTAAACCATGTACAAAGAAAGGCAGAGTGTAGGTGTACTATAAATCTTGTATTTTATCTTTTATTGAATTTCACTTTGAAAATATTGAGGATACATCTGTGTGAAATTTAGCCCGTTTAAAATATTCACTTTAAGAATTACACTGTACATGAATTATTAAAAGGAGCAAGGTATAAATTACAATAATTTACCTCAGTCTATCTACCGACCTTCAATTAACATCATTTTTTAATACAAAGCTATATTGGTAGGTCTGGCATGACCATAGTAAATGCAGTTTGTGTCATTTTCTTCCAGGAGGCACTTGTTCCCAAACAACCAACTCCACCAATTGAATCAAAGCCAGTTGCTATCAAAGGAAAGATTCATTCCCCAAGAGGACCCATGATACCACCTTCTACTAAGCCCAAAGGTGAGACAGTAAATGCATTGACATACAAGGGATCACAGAAATGTGTCATGTATGGTCAGGCATGACTAATATATAGGTTGAATGTGGAAGTGATATTAATGAAAGGATCCATAAATACTGTAATTTGTTTTCTTTGAGCAGAAGTATCCTTTATATGAAGGTGTTTGATAAAGCAAATTTTATTTTAGGAACAAGTTTTACTTGGTTGATAAGAATTCTTTAATGTAATGGAATAATGACTGTTATGGATATTACTACTTACAGGAAAAAAGATCATGATGAAATCTGTTAGAAGATAGTTTGACTAACAGAGTCTAGCAATAATCTTTTTAAAAAGCATAATACTTCAAAATATAACTATCTTGCTGCATTTTTGAGATATTAAATTAAAATCACTGATATTAAAAAAAATATTGCCAAATTTGATTCAAATGAGGACTCTTCCTCATGGAAGTGCTGACCATTTTCTGTGACTATTTATCCTCCAACAGCTTTGATTATTACATGTGAAAGATAACAGAAAAGTCTGCCTGCTTCAGAGTGCAGCTTTCACGCAAATGCAGATTGCATAATAGTAAAGCAGCTGTCTATGATTTAGCAGGCATCTTAAACTGCACAGTGATAGTAAGTCAGCTGTCCATGTGATTTAGCAGGCATCTTAAACTGCACAGTGATAGTAAGTCAGCTGTCCATGTGATTTAGCAGGCAGCTTAAATGCACATTAATAGTAGACCAGCTGTCTCTGATTTATCAGGTAATTTATAATGGACAGTAGTAGTAACCAGCTGTCTCTGTGATTTAACAGGCAACTTAAAATGCACTGTAATAGTAAGCCAGCTGTCTGTATGATTTAGCAGGCAGCTTAAAATGCACTGTAATAGTAAGCCAGCTGTCTGTATGATCTGGCAGGCAGCTTAAAATGCACAGTATTAGTAAGCCAGCTGTCTGTATGATTTAGCAGGCAGCTTAAAATGCACAGTTATAGTAAGCTAGCTGTCTCAGTGTCTCTGCATGCAGCAGGAAACACAGTGTATTATTTTGGCTAGTTTTTAAAAACAGATTATGTTCACCCTTGAAGCTGTGAAAAGGAAATTAATTGCCTTTGTTTTAATACCACACTTGGTCAGAATAGATAGTATATATAAATGTAAAGCATTACAAGAGATGCATATACCAACACACACACAGATATATGGTAGTGTGAAATGATGTGAACAGTTAACCCAATGACAGGGATATGGTTGGCTGAAGTGATGTGAACAATCAACTTTATTATAATGAGAACATTTGATGGTGGAAATTATAGATTTCAGTTTCAGTGTTGATATTCAGCCGTTGTAAGACATGAGCAAAAAATGTCATATTTTGTATATACATATTGACAATTAAATTGGTGTGCTTGACTCAATTGGCTGCCCTCAATCAAGGATCTTACTAAAAGTCATTCAGGACATAGTAACTTCTTCTTCCTGCCTTATTGGGTTTAAATGATTGGGACATTTGGGAGAATTGAGTTTGAGGTTGGGCAGCTGCATGACTCCCAATAATAGCATTAAAATCAGTCTTGACAGTGTGTGGCTTGTACCATTGAAAGCAAGTCATCTCATTCCATTATGTTTTCAGATGAAATACTGGATAAATCCATTGATCTCTTCATATTTTTTCATTACAAAACTTTTTAAAATTAGCACACAATTTGATTTTAAGATGTTTGTCTGTTCTTTATCATCTCTATACAAGGGTTTTCTAGCTACATAAGTATTTTGGGGAGGAGATCATTGGGAAAATGGAAGGGTTATGTAGGTCCTGTTCATGGCACAGCTCAGTTGACTTCACTTTCCTGGTGTCTTGAAGCAAAATTTCTCTTTGCTGGGTAGTATGACCATTTGTTTATCCTGTTGTTTAAGATTATACAAAAAACCATAATTTGTGGTCTTAATGAAGTATGACAAAAGAATTTTAATAAATACAGACTTGTTGACAGATTATGCATTATTGGATGTCTGTGTAATGTAGGGCTACAAAATGTGCTAAATTTTCTATAATGTGTAGACATTTTACAATAACAGAAAGAATGATCATGATGTGAAACTCAGTTTTTACTCCTATCTACCTGTTGGGCTTACTGAACTGCAGACTGCTGTTATAAGGTGCATGTGTCCCACTCAACTTGTGATTGTTATAAGGTGCATGTGTCCCACTCAACTTGTGATTGTTATAAGGTGCATGTGTCCCACTCAGCTTGTGATTGTTATAAGGTGCATGTGTCCCACTCAACTTGTGATTGTTATAAGGTGCATATGTCCCACTCAGCTTGTGATTGTTATAAGGTGCATGTGTCCCACTCAACTTGTGATTGTTATAAGGTGCATGTGTCCCACTCAGCTTGTGATTGTTATAAGGTGCATGTGTCCCACTCAGCTTGTGATTATTTTATTTGCTGTGCATCTGATGGGATTCTGAATGCAAGACATGTCTTGGTTAAATATTTCTGACAATTTTTGCAAAACCTCAACAGGATTATTTTGATATTGTTTCCTACTGTTATATGTACACATGATGATAAAATTGATAAATAAATTAACTGGATATAATGCGTGGACATGCAGATGGCATGCTTTTATGACTAAAAATCCTTTTCGTGGCTTGCAAACATGAAATGATATTTCTTTAAATGTTATTAATCAATGATTCAGTTAGTAAACACATTTTTCAAAGATAAATGTTGTAGTTTAAATAAAATTTTATTGCATTATTGGTAAACTGACATGATGTGTATTATGCTATATAATGTGCACTACACCAAATTCTTGTCTACATTGGATTTTTGCCGCATTTGATGTGAAATAATACATACTCTTAGAAAAAAATATTCTAATAAACAGTCGTCTAAGAAGGGATATAGCAATATATGATTTAATTGGAATAGGTAGTTCCTGTGTCACTCATAGCAATATGTTGTTGTTGTTGTTGTTGTGGGGTTTAACGCCATTTTTCAGCACATGATAGGCTATGCATGGTGGCCAGTATTAATGGTGGAGGAATAACCCGGGAAAACCCCGGAAAGAACCACCAAACCATGAGAAGCTACTGGCAAGCTTTCTCACATATCTACATCGGCCGAATCAGAGACTCGAACCCACGCAGACAGAGGTGAGATGGCAGTGATCCGTAACGGAGAGCGCTTTAGACCACTCGGCCACTCGGGGCCCCCCATAGCAATATATGATTTAATTGGAATAGGTAGTTCCTGTGTCACTCATAGCAGTATATGATTTAATTGGAATAGGTAGTTCCTGTGTCACTCATCGCAGTATATGTTTTAATATGTAGTTCCTGTGTCACTCATAGCAGTTTTCTTGTTTGTTGACATGCTTACCAATTTTGTAAACATTTTCATGCACTAAACTTCGCAAAGCCATTTATAAATGTCAACATTTCAGCCTTAGTGTAAATTATTGATATTGTTACTTTTTTATTTATCTGAACATTGCAATGTATTTTGAGAACCTAAAGTGACACATTATTACAGTTTATTTGATAAGTATTATATTTTTACTTTCAGTCGCAGAAAAGTATGAGGGTTTACAAGATCCCCAGACTATAATTGACCTTATCAGAAACCAAGAACGGATTGGATTTTTGTACCTCAGTCCCGCAGTACCCAAGTCTTCAGTGGAATATCATTATTACAATCTGCAGTAAGGATGTTCAGTCCTTGTTTCATGTTGTATGCAACAAGTACAGCTTGATTTGGTCCTGTCTGTCTACCTCTCTGGAAAATTTCTTTAGCATAGTTTATAAAAAAAATTTAAAAAAAATAAAATTTAAGAGTCATACTAGCATACATATGTAAATTATGTCATTAGATTTTCACACCATTACAGCAAATTTTCAATTTGTATACACATTTTATATGTCAAAGTTTAGTGTCATGTCATGACATCTATAGATGCAACTTAGAATTTTCTTATCTTTTGAATATGAACTCTCTGCTATCAAAGTGCCCTGGCATGTATTTAAAAAGAATGCCTTCCCTGGGTACAATGCATGATTAAATGGAACAGCCCTAATAGGTTTTATTATATTGTTTTTGAAAGTACTGTGAATATTAGTCCTTTCAAAATATAAGTCAGCAAAGTGAAGAGAGTTGAGAAGGAATGATTTAGTATATGTATTTTTGTAAAAACTATCAAAATACAAATCACCTTATGATAATATGGACTTCAAGTCAGATTAAATTTCAGTTCCTTTTTGTCAGTCTGATCCATTGCTTGCATAAACTTGTACTATAAACAAGTAACACATCGGAAAGTGTTGTATGTATTTGATGCTGTATACATAGAGACATCTGCTGGTAGTACTACATTGTGTGCTGTTTTCTATCAAATAATTAAGGTCAGTTATTTGATTATCTCCAAGCTCCACCTACCTACCAGTAGTTTTTTAGTAAGTGGATTGCTTAAACTTTTTATGGCTCACAGACCAGTTTGGGAAGGGCTATATAAGAAACAAAAGTACTGAGTTGGAGTGCTAAGCTTGTCTGACTCTGTGGTGGCAAGGTATACTAATGGTCTGATACCAAGGTAGTCTTCCTGTAGAGCAGGCCTTCTCATGATCTTTTCAAGATCTATTTAACTAGCAAGTAAAATGCTGGATTAATGCAAGAAATTTTTTTTACATTGTTTTAAAAGTTGGCAGCTACAGTGCTATAATTTGTAAGGACAGAAGGTTTTTAAACCAGCTGTCACATACACATTCAGATCATCATGTTGTCACTATCTTTCATCCAATTTTTTGTAGTTTATACCGTCAACTGAAAATCACTCTCATGAGAAACTTTGAATATGCTATACCTGGGAATAGGCAATCATTGTTATTGTGATCGACTGGTTTGTTATGCAGTTAGCTTATTTTCCATGGAATATGTTCCTCTTAAAACTCTTTAAACAGTTGTTTCTAAATATGTTTATCTATTATCACTTTGTCCATGTTAAGATAACCTCAACAAAGCACAGGTAAGTTACTGTACTACCCTTGGCATCATTGTCAGCATCTGCATGTATGTACACTCTCAGTGAATCTCAGCCATTCTTTATAGGTCTTGGGTAACAGTTTGGATTGGTTTTTATGGCACCTGCCATCAGCGGAAGGAGCTGCGAGGGCTACATTTGCAAATATACATGAGTCATACATTCTTGGTTATGCTTTTGCATTTAGTTCAGGTCTTTTTTTGCACAATGTAAAAGTACTGTCATGCCCAGAATCGTGAGGCTTGGAAGATTCATCTTCATGTGTACTACACCCTCATCACAAAAGTAAGTCACATTAACCCATATTTCATGCATCACTGACTTTGATAACATTTTGTTTTAAGTGTATATCTCAAGCTCTGCTCGTACTGGAATCATCAAACTTGATGATTGTATGCATCTCTGTTAATACCAAACCCTTGCAACAAAATTAGGTCATGGTAACTTACATTTCATAATGTACTGTATTTGCATTCAACCTTATAATCAAATAATTTTATTACAACCTTGTATACATACTGTATATCAAGACTGATAAAACTTGGTGATTAGATGTATTTTTATGAGTACTGGACCCTTGTCACAAAAGTGGATCACTGTGACCTATATTTCATACTTCACTGATTTGGGTTAAGTCTCAAGCACTGTTCATGCCAGAATCATCAATCTAGATTATTGAATGCATTTCTGTGAATACAAAATCCTTGCAACAACAGAAAATCATTGAAACATTTCACATTTTACTCATTTATGTTTGGCGTTTAACTAATGACAACATTTTTGTTATCTACTGTATAACACTGTTATACCTGGAATTATGAAATTTGGTGAGAGAATGCATCATGAGTACTACACCCTCATCTTAAAAGTAGGTTATTGACTCTTCTTTCGAACTTTACTGTTTCTGGTTCAGTTTGATATTATTAAGTTCATGATTTAATCATTAAACTCAGTGATTGCATAAATCTCTTTTAGTATTTCACCTGTACCAGAGTTGGACACTGTGACCTACATTTAATATTTAACTGGCTTATGCATTTACCTTGTGGTAATATAGGTTCTTGCCATGCTATGTACATGCTATTCTGTGTAGAATGATAAAACTTGTTGAGGGGATGCATCCTGATGAGGACTACTTCATTTCAATAGTATGTCATCATAGCATTATGAAACATATTTTATGCTTCACTGACTTGGGTTAAATTTTGTACTTTATTTTTATGTCTCTGGTACTGTTTATGCCAGAATCATGAAATGATGATATATAGCTCTGTTACTACCACACCCATATAACAAAGAGGTTTATTGTGACCTATATTTCAACTTTTACTGGCTTTGGTCAAGTGTATGTATTTTGCTCATGACCACATGAGCCTTTGGCATGCCATATACATACTGTCCTTCCAAGTATCATTTTGCAAAAGGAGGTCTCTGTAACCTATATGTCATCCTTCAGTGACTTACAATATGGTGTTAAAAGTTCATTTATTGGGTCTGTTTATGTTCCAATTGTGAAGCTTTATAATTGGATGCATCTCTGTTACTACTACACTCTTAAAAGCAAAGAAGGTCACTGTGATATATGGTGCTTATGATCAAATAAATTCATCCTTGCTGGACCTAAATATGTTCTAGCCTGTTCCGAAGACCCTTTCTGACCTGTACAGATGGAAGTAGGAATACTTAGCGGTAAACTTTCCATATTTATGACATTGTATATTGTGATATGTTATCCTGCACACTTTAACCCTGTATTGTACATGTAAATGAGTATGGGAATTACATTATGCATGATTTCCATTTGAGGCATCACCTGGAATGCATAATCAAGGTAATTATTATATTTTTGTACTGCTGGCTATCACTCAAAGCTGGTGAATTTCACCTGGTAAAATCTGGCTTTTAGGAGCTGGCAATATTATCTTCTCCAGTAGATCTGAAAAACAATGATTTCCAAAAAAAAATCAATTACAACATTAATCTTGAGGTTTTTATCAACTCATTATGGCATCTGTACTTTGATATTATATGGATAAGAATGTACTTTGCATTGTGTGATGTATTGTAGGCCATATCACAGTAGGTAGGTAGGTGAATGGTTTCATGGTATGTCAGCACAATACTGGCATTATAGTGCCAATTAAATGTTAAATTTTTGAATGAAAAAAGATAAAAAGTGAAAAAATATAAAGATACAAAGTAAAAAAATACAAAGATAAAAGATTGCAAACAAGAATTGTAGTTAGAAAAGAGGCTGAGTATTTACCATAGCTACTGGAGAATAGTAAAAGCTAGGTAGAGGTGAGCCGTGATTAAAAGTTTTTGTCGATGCACAGACACAAAAAAATGAACTCATTAACCCCTGGATATTTGTGTCATTTTCACCTTAAATGGGAGTAGGAAACGTATTTTGGGGACTGCTTTTAAATACATCCATATAATCTGCTTCCAAGAGGTTTTCATTTAGCTGGATGCCTAGTTGTGGTAGAAACATCGTTTTTCATTGGCTATATTGCTTGCACATGTGCAGAAGGGTAAAATTTGGAGTTCTTTTGTTTTTTTTGCTTATTGGACCCATCATTTTCTTGTCCCTGGCCACTTTTTACTCCAAATCCCCAACTTGTCCAACTTTTGCAAAGGTTCACCTGTGTACAGTTCAGACTGGTCTGCCTTAGATCTCAGGCGAAAATGTCTAAAATCAGACACAAAATCCAATTCCAACAATGGGCAAATTATTGGTGTAAAAATTTGAGTCTCAAAAAATATGTTTTCCCTCAGTATTTTGTAATGTGAGTAGAAAGTCCAGATTATTTGGTATCTTTGTAGAACTTCATTTGTTTACTTTTATGTAATTAATACCATCCACTTTGGTGTATCTTAAATGGACTGCTTCGGTGGCCTAGTGGTTAGAGTGTCTGCCATGGATGTGGGAGGTCGTGGGTTCGATCCCTGGCCAAGTCATACCAAAGACTTACAAAAATGATACTAACAGCTGCCTCGCTTGGTGCTCAGCATTAAGAGGTTTGTGTTAGGACTGGTCGGCCTGGTGTCAGAATAATGTGACTGGGTGGGACATCGTGCTACATGTCTGCGGCATGATACTGCAGTGCTAGACATCACTATAAACTGCCACACTGCAGACATCATAGTGATATGACTGAAAAATTGCTAAGGCTACATTAAAAATCCAAATCTCACACACACACACACACACACACACACACACACGTATCTTAAATGACCTTGACACTACAGAGCTCAGAAGTAGGGTCCTACCTCCAGATGCATAAATGTGGCACCAGGGATTAATGAGTTAAAAAGGGTTTTGGAAATTTTTTACAAATTGTCAAGGAATGGCAAATTTTGTAATTTATGTGCAATATTGATGCACAAATGATCAAATATGCAAGGAATATTCAAATTTGGTGACATCATCAAAATTCACCCATTAATAATTGATTATGACCATACTAGACACTGACAGTGCATGATTTCAAATTAGATCAATATCATGTTGTTAATTTTATTTTTTCTCAAGTTATGTTTATATTCTGGCAGGGTGGTGAATCATGAGAATGTTAGCAAATCAGACTATTGCACCATAAGCAAGAAGGGAGTTGCTCGAATGAGAAGTGATGATGAGACAGAATTTGTTACACTGGACCGATGGGAGCAGGAATACAAGTACTTCCAGCAACTTATCAAGGTTAGTTCTCTTTAGAAATTCTTCAAGCTGAATATTTCTTTCTCTTATAAGCAGTTCTTATGAGGGATTCTCAGAGATTCTGCCCATGGATGTCCCAGCCTACTATATGCCTCAATGATTGAGTTTGTGAGAATGGACATCCATGTGACTTTAAAAAATTCTGCTTGCATGCCCAAATGAACATAGTCGGATATCCTTATAAATATGTACCTAAGGGTAAAACTTGTTTTTTTTGCCATTAGCAAGGTGTGATAATATCATTAATGACTCGTCAGTAGCTGTTAATAAGATTAATTACTTAGGCAGTGTTCTCAGTTAGTATAATTAATATACCAAGAAGGCGATGTGCGAGTACATAAG
>JAECUM010017442.1:0-31201 GCA_016617855.1 Megalonaias nervosa | reverse complement strand
TTGACCAGTGAATAATGTTGTCCACTTCCTACAAATATACCCCCATTGTTGACTGACAATTATTCTTGCTGTAGTCTTTTAAACTAATAGGTGTAAAAATGTTAGTTAGTGGACATTTTGAATGGAAAACGGGAAACGGAAATGTAAAGTTTTTACTCTTAAAGAAAAGATGCAGTCACGCGACCGTGTTAATGAATGGCTCAAGTTTGATAATGACTGCCCAGTTGCAGATCACGTTTTGGATGCAGAAATTGTTCAGAATATTATGTTCAATAACACCAATGGTGATGATGACAATGGTGATGCTTCTGATGACTCTGAGGACACCACACCTGAGGATAATCCACCGTCAGCAACAGATGCAGTCAAAATTTTAGAGTGTGCTTTGAGATGGATGGAGATGCAAGATATTGACTATGTTCTAATTCTTCAGTCAAGAAATATGATTGACTTTGCGAAGAGCAAACGTGACAGTAGCTGAAAGCAGCTGCAAATCACTGAGTTTTTCAAACAATAACAAAGAATTACAATTCACGGATGAGAAAATTTAGCAGTATGAAATTTATACAGACACCATTTTTTAACCTTCGGACGTACTGTTCCATCATTCGGTACGTTATATTTCCTATTTATTTTTCCATTGAATTCAGTCACATAATGATCCATGACAAAATTATTGAATATTTTAAATCTGTGGGCGGATATTTTCGATGGAAATACTTGTATTGTGGATTCAATGTATGTGATTCGATTCACAGGTGAGTACACGGTGTTGATACTCTTTTCATGCTATAGATTAGATATGTATATATAAACTATACACGTGTATGTACCAATGCGTGGTTCTCTGAATAAAGAAATATATTATATATGCAATCTCTGTTATCACTGCAGATGTTTTCTCATTTAATATACATTGATTTAAAATGGTAATTATGCCAATGAAGCACACGTTTCTGCACCGTTTTCATTACCACCACCACCCACCCCGCTAACCCTGCAAATTTGTTGGTACTGTACATGGTTGCTTATAACACGGTTCGGTTCATAACACGGTCGGGTTCTATGGCTCCCAACTACCGTGTTATAGCAGGGTCCCACTGTATATAAGTCATGAAATCTTAGCATTCATTTGAACATGAGGGTATGTTTTTGTTAACAGGGCCACAAAGTGTAGGTATCAAGTGAATGTGGTTTGATTATGAAGAAATCAAAGTGATTATCCTTGTAAACTTTAGTCTTAGCAGTTTTTCTTTGGCTACATTGAATAACATTCATTGCCAATAACCATTTTGGCTACATTGAATAACATTCATTGCCAATAACCTTGTTGGTGATGATCAAAGAATTTTGGCTACATTGAATAACATTCATTGCCAATAACCTTGTTGGTGATGATCAAAGAATTTTGGCTACATTGAATAACATTCATTGCCAATAACCTTGTTGGTGATGATCAAAGAATTTTGGCATTATAGGTGTTGCATGTTAGACTTTAAAACAATAAATTTGGCATATGAAAAATTCAAATATATTGGATCTTTCCAAACTTTTTTCCATATCAGATCAATTTTGTGCTCTCTTCATTTGTATTGAAAAATTGTTTTCATGGATAAATAACAGTAAGTAAATCAGTCAAGATCAGGTTATTTCACATTTGCGCCTTTTCTTAAGACAAATTAAAAGGAAAGGTCAGAACCGCCATGTTAGATGAATGGATGACGTATATTAGTGACAGGTGGATATCCAACACAATTTGGCCCATATCCACGTGGAGTGTCTTTGGAAAAATGGTACGAACAAACAATGACGTGGAGGGCTGGCACGGTTGATTGAATCACAAAGTGCGTAAAAGCAACCTTCAGTTTTATCTTATGCTTACTCTACTATACAAAGAAGCCCAAAGGATACCATCTCAAGTAAAGATGGTATTGGAAGGAGAACTGACAAGACACTAAACTATGCAGATCCGTACCATGTATGGAAAACTTTTTGGGATTTGGAGGAAGCACACAAATAAGGATATCAGTGTCAACGGTCTTCTAAGAATGTGTGGAAGCATCTACGGACTACAAAGCTGAAAAACTGAGTTGCGTTTCAGAATTGTTGATCAAGCTATTCCTTATATTGGTTAATGATCACATACATTGATATTTTCATATCAGTTGTGTGTGTGTGTGTGTATGTGTGTGTGTGAGAGAGAGAGAATAATGTTGAGCATTTTGTCAGTGTTTAGTTGGTGCAATATGAAACTCTTACCAGTTAAGTTTATTTTTTGTTTTTATTTTTATTTTAAGTTATGTTTTACTTAAGTTTGTGTTTTATTGTGTGCGTGCATAAACTGAAAGCTTGACAGTACCAGTCAATATCGTCAATCATAGCTGCTCATTATTCCATACAAATTAGAAAAGAATAAACTGATTGCTAGTCTACTATGGTACAAATTATCTTTGTTCCCTTGTAAGCTGCTAACTTTTTTTGAAAAAAATATACACACATGCAAACACTATGTGTATGTCTGAAGGTGTCTGTCCGTGTGTGTGAGTCTCTCTCTCATACAAGAAACAAAATAATTGCTAGAAAGGGATAAAGTGAAACAAAGCAAAATACATCTCTGCTATACTTCTCTTTTTCTGATGTCCTTTCTCCCATGTAATATTTGTCTTTGGACGGTTTTCCTAAAGATATCGAAAAGCTCCTAACCTTTATAACTTCGAACAACATTTATCTAATTCAACAAATGTTTAAAATTTTATTTTAAACCTATTCTGTTTTACAAACTAATTAAATTCAGAATGAAACAGTGTTCTCAAACCAGTGCACATGTTCACAGGTAGGAACTAATTATTGCACATTATTGATATTCGTTCTCACTTTGAAAAACAAAATAAATACTAGAAATGAAAAGGTGACTTCCCTTTATTTCATACATTACACTCATTATATCTCACAAGAAAAAACAAATTCAGTTACCTAAAGCAAGAATTTTGAACTATATGGTAAAAAACAAATTATATAACAATTGTCCAAAAATATTTTGTCTTAGTTAACTTACACATATATAAGTTATATTTACTGAGTATTTCCTTTCAAAAATAAATGTTAAAACTACTGTCAGTTGTATTATTAAGTTGGGCCGAACTGTCTTTCAAGTTGGGCCAAATTGTCTTATTTTCGTTTCAAGTTGGGCTGAATTGTCCAATAGCAGCGGCACACACGTCAACGGCGATATATTATTGGCTCAAAAGGTTATATAACATCCATGATCAGCAAAATAAATATTTTCAGTCATTATTTTCAGTCACTATCTAATGTATTTCTGGAAATTTTAATTTGATGTAGTGCAATCATTATTATTTTAGTGATTGCATAATATTTAGTATATATTCATCATAATTAATTCCCCTGAAATGACCCAATTTATATGCCAATTAACTGCACTAAATTCAGATTCTGAACTGGGTCAGTTGCAGAGTGATGCTGGAATAGAAACGGCAGAACAGAAATTTCTTAAATTAGTTAACGGTCTAAAAGATTGTTTATCATGGCTGTTGTGACTTGGCAAGTTAGGTTTTGTATAAGTTACATATATATCAAGAATTGTAAATAATTTGAACTTGTAATACTGTGTGCCATTTATTGGAACAAATGGGAAAATAATGACTGTATAATAATAATAATAATAATAATAATAATAATATTAATATTATTATTATTATTATTATTATTACACATAAATTATTATAATAAAGGATTAAAAGTTACTGTTATAACACATTATTACAATTGTTGTATACTAGTTTAAAATTGCAAGTGTAGTGTCACTCATATTACAATGGCATGAGAGTGAATTTTGTAAGCATTTTATAATATATATATATATATATATATATATATATATATATATATATATATATATATACATATATATATATTTTTCTTGCTGATAGCTTCAGATTGTTGTTGAATTTCATATTTTAAGAATAAAAGTAGCTTTTCCTTTCTATGAATTTTTTAAGTATGTTCAATACAAGTGATACTCCCCACCACCATCATCTGCCTTCGTCGGGGCAGTATGAATGTGCTAGAAAACACAGAACACATCTAGTTGACATGAATTCATTTGTTACTGGACCCCTTTTGTGAGCAGTTAAAATACATTATTTCTTTTCCTCCTGGGACTAATTTAGAACCAATATATCCATCAAGGTTTCTTGGTGGCCCATTAAATTTGAAATAGGCAATTTGCTCTGAAATTTGCGTTGTTTTATATAAGACAGTAGGACATTTGCCCATCACAATGGTCTACTGGTTTTTTAAGTTGGGAAGATTCCTATTCTTTCATGAATATATAAAACAAATACAGTATTTAAATGGATTCTTATTCAGAAATATGACATACAACAAATGATAGTATCATTAAAACTTTGAAAAAACTGATTATATAATATCAAGTATGCACATAAAATATTCATGGCAGTAAGTACAACAAAAACAACATACAAGTGTAAACTGTACTCAATGCATATTGTACAGCAAATGTTACATGTACTTGACAAGACTCTTTAAAACCCTTTCAAATCTGAAATGTTGTCAACATTGCTCTGATTAAATAATATACTTGCAGAACTAGTGTTACCACCACTTAATGATTGTTATATGAAAATAAAATGTATATGATCTCTCACAAAACATAATTAATAATATTTTACCTACATTGTTCATTGTACATAGAAGAGAACAAACAACAAAGAAAAGGAACATATATTGTAAATAATACACAACAAACTCTACTTTTTCCAAGATAAGACCATACTTGTATGGGTGATTTTGTAAACAGGGGAGTGGTGGTTTATATACATACAAAAATGTTCTTTGTAAGAAAATTTGCTTACATGTACAAATCCAGTCTGATCATGAAATAAAAAATGCACAGTTGTTGATCTACTATTAATGTATGCACAATTTACTGATTGATTGGTTCTGTAACAGTCATTTGCAATATTAAATTTCAAATGTAGCTACATGAAAGTACATGAATATAATCTTTCAAATAGCTAGTATTTTGAAACATGTCGCTGTCTGATTGGGTCTATCACAACCAAACACAATAAAGTGATTTGATTACCCCAAGCATAAATTTATATTTTATGCTAATTGCATGTCGCTAGTACCTGTTGATATTCCCAAACCAAGTGACTAAGAGAAGGGTCTATCCCAACCTTCTACAGCCAAGTGATTTGGTGACACCATCCAGATTTCCATGTTATGCTACACAAATAATGGAATGTTGTTATTACTGTACTGGGTAGTTTCCAAAGCAGTGACTGAGAGATTAGGTCTGTCCCAACCTTCTAAAGTCCAATGATTTGGTAGAACTGAAATTTGTTATTATATGTTATTTGCAAAGCCAGTAACTTGCAAAACCAGTAACATAGATATAAGGTCTGTCCAATCCTTGTATAGTCAACTTATTTTTGATCATCGATAAGATACTAGTTACAATGTGTAAGATGGCTTCCATCTTAATACTCTGCATGAAACAATGTTTTTTAATTCATCCAGTTATAAAACATAAAATCTATGATACTGGTGTGACCATAATTTTTGTTTCTTTTTTAAAATATACAAAAATCCTTCACCACTGTGCATGCTTTTTGATTAGCAAAATGAATCATTGATACTTATTATTTCTCTGTAACAATAAAGTACATCTTGAATAATAGTAATAACGCCATATATATATATATATATATATACACACACACACACACACACACACAGACACAGACAGATAAGAAACGGCAAAATACTTTAAACACTGAATGGACCATGTCTGCCCTTTTACAACTTAAATCTTCATTAATGTTAGCGATGCCTAACTCTTGTAGCCGAAGTACATAATACTGTTACACTGAAAAAAAATAATTGGGCTTCTTTTCTTATGCACACAAAAATCATTCATGCATGAGCATGAACTTATTTTTATGAAATTTCTAAACCAACACCTTTGATCAATACTGTTATTAATTAAAGTTCTTACCTGTGAATGTCTTTTTGGGAATTGTAGCTGTAAATTTCATCTCATGAAAGAACACTGTCACACCATCTTCTTCACAGTTCACTACTTTACTCTGTGAACCATTCACAAGGGTGTCAGATATGTTTTGTATCAAACTACAGGGCAGTTCTTTTTCAACTGAAGCCTCTGTGGAGCCAATATGGTGGAGATATATTTTTTCTCACCAGCATCCTGAGCAACACATTCAAACAAATCTCCTTCCATTTTCAATATCGGATCTCGGTTGTAAGCATTTGCCATCTGATTGGTAGCAAAAGTTTAAAACTAGACATCCCATGATCTGCCAGCAGTCTAGACAACTGATCCATTAATGAAATGGTGTCATCACTAATTTGTTTTCTGGCTCCACAGTTATAGCATTAATTAACTCATGTTGAGATTGCTTCACAACATCCTTTAAAAATACTCTGTGTGAAAATACCATATCAAACAAATCTGATTCAAAACAATAACTACCATCGTCATTATACAAGATGTTCCTCACAGGTGGCAACTGGAAGAAATCTCCACCAAAAATAACCTGCATCCCAGCAAATACTTTTGATGGGTCCTTTAAGGAATAAATAGATTCCAAGTGCTCAAAAAGTTGCTTACTAAACATGGAGACTTCATCTACTATCAAAACATTAGCAGATTTAATTTTCTCCTAAGTGATTTTCATGTTGCTATTTGTTGTAATGAAATTACATATTTCTTTACATTTTAGCCTCCCGTTTCCAATTCCAGACCACCTATGTATTGTCTCTGCACCAATGCTGGAAGGATAATTGGTGCATGCAATGCCAGTTGTACATGTTAAATATACAACTTTGCCTTCCCCTCATAAGTATTACACACATTCTTGTAACAAGGTTTTCCCAGTACCTGCCTGCCCTCCAATGTACACATTATGGCCCTTTTTAATGAGACAAAATGCCTCATCTTGCTTTAAATTAAACATGATTGTGGACTTATTACACATTTTTTTAAATTTAATGATGAAGTGTAAAACATGGCACCTAAGTATGTTAATTGCAAATATTGAACATGCAAGCTGATCAATTTTCTTGTAAATGATTCAACCACATCCCATTGCGGTTGAATAGATTTACAATACATATTTATAATAAAGAAATCCAAGGAGAAGCGTTTGGAAAGGTCGTTTCAAATGCAAAGAACCACATTCAGTTCAAAAGAATGCTTTTCATTTAAAATGTATAAAACTACAATACAGTATTTCAAACAAAATATGTATGTAATGCTCCACTGTATGCAAATGAGTCAGTGAGTTAGACAATTATGCTAAACTACCTATTCTATTCATAGCAATTCTAAACTAACTAAAAGTCTCTCGCTTCTAGTTATTTCAGCTTATTCTCATAATATTGCAATCACTTTTCTGGTTCAGTTAAACTGACTAAAGATAGATCCAGAATGATGTAATTGGCAGCCATATTTATGGTATTCTGACGGATTTACTGTTGATTTTATATAGTGTTTGGAAAATATGTAAGAATCTTGTATCTCAAGAAACTGTTTAAAAACGTACACACATATACATAACGCCAATCGTGCTATCCGTTAATATCTGTATTTGTAATTTAGAAGTTTGCCTCACTCTGCCTTGTTCAAAATGACCAATTTTGGTGGTCACGTATAGAAGCTGGCAAAAGATCGTCTGCTAGTGACCTTGTCAAAAAGCATCTATAATCATAGTCACGAAAATAAAAGTCTTGTGTAAAGAAAACCCAATATACAATTTTGAGAAACCAAAGCCGAAAATATAGTACACACAAAAAATGTATGCACGTATTCATTGAGAAATGCTCTTCAAGCAATGTAACCCATTCAAGGCCTGTTGCATTTCCGCGATATGTCAAAACAGTGCCAGTCGAAAAGTGCTGAAAACTCCGATTGAAATACTAATACTTAAACACGATCCTCATCACGAACACCACACACACACACACACACACATATATATATAACCCCAGATATATAATTATAATATCAGTAAATGGAACAAATGTTAATATCTGTGTAACATATGATGTTACCAAAGGCAGTACAATGGCATAATTATAAATTAAATTATGCAGATGAGTATCTGCAATGCTTTAATGTATACTCTCATTAATTTAACACATTCAAATGATTTCTAACATAATGCGATCATGTTAATACCTAATTTTGCCGCAGTGCAAATAGTCTACATCATGAAACGGTGACGGTGCATGGATGTTATTTAAATATAACCATTTGAGCCAATCATATTTCGCCGTTGACGTGTGTGCCGCATAGTGTACATATTTGGAAAAATAGAGTTGCTTGTATGCGACGAGAGTGGAATGAAGAAGACAATGTCTAATTCTTCCATGGAACAGGTTTCCTAAAGTTGAATCGAGTTAATGGTAAGTAAAAACTTAATTTTGCATCTACCACTGTTCTGTAATTAAAGAGGGGATGTATCGTAGAGTCGCAAACATGGTATATGTAGCTCTTTTCACTGGTTTTCACCTGAGCGTAACTTTGTCCCGGCAGGCAAAATTTGCGAAGTTCGCACGTTTCGGGGCCCTTAACTTCAATTTGGTGCAACGCAGAAAAGTCAATGATGGCTTGATGAATAGAAAAATATCTCAGGAGAAAAACAAGCCATAGAGGATGGTCGTGTGCCTTTAAAGCCAGAAATAGCAGAAGGAAATCAAGGGTCATGGGTGGAACGAAGTATTCAGAAGTTACCTTCTCTCTTACATAGTATGATAGACAGGGTCCTGTGTCATAATGGATCATGGGGGTAAGATGAGGTATTTTTGTCACTCTCTATGATTTTTGTTTCCATCAGATTATTGTTATTTTTTTTCTCCACATCAAACTCGCGTCAAGCACCTTTGGTAAAAATATTTGTAAAAATTACATGACCGAATTGGTGGTTAAGCTTGAACAGAAGATAACGACTGCTGTTGTTCAAATCGAAAGTATTACTAAAGTTCACATTGTGTCACTAACAAACAGAATATTAAAGGAATAAATGTGCCGCGCTTAGATTAACTCGATCTCTCCATGAGGCCATTTGTTTTGATCATAAGACAATATGGCGTCGGCGTTCACCTGACCTAGCGGTGCAACGCATGACAGGCCCAATTTGTATGTCCAATTTTAGTCAAACTTTTATATTTGCATGCCACACTTATTTCAACTTTATACATGAAATCTTTTGGAATTTCCTTGCAAACAAGACATGCGACAGCTGTCAGAAAGTGTGTAGTGCTGGTGTTCCACAGGGTGCAAAATGTGGTCCAAGTGTTCTTGAGAAACCAAAACTAAATTTGCTATATCTTCCTTAATTATAGGAATTTTTCAATGCAGTAAAAGCCTAATTGTAATACATGATAAGGCCTGTCTGAAAATATGTTTGAGATTTAAAAATATTGATACATTAAATTTTAATTAAAATTTAAATAAACATTTAAATTTTAAAAACTAAATTTTACTGAAAAATTAAATTTTCATACAAGTTATAACATTCAATTTGACAAATTTAAGGCAGCAAAGTTGATTAATGAATGGTATTTAAAACAAATGGTAGTTTGGGTCTGTACAACTGATAACATTTTTCCCAGGGGTACTGAAGCATGATGGCTCAGTGATTTTGGCAGCAAATTGCAATATGCCTATCCAGATGCATATGGGTGTACACACTAAAGAAACAATGACAGGTGCTATGTTCCACATTTATTGTGTCAGGTACTTAGGCAGTTGTTTGTATAACTAATAGCGCACTCAAATTTAAAGATTTGATGGGACCACTACCATGTCTTAAAGCAAAAATGCATTCCATTTCAATGTCGATAACTACAAAAGTCGACAATGTGATAGGAAAATACAGTTTCAGGGAGGTTCCACCTTACTGGACAATGGTGCGAATCTCTCTCATGAAGATCTAAGCCATGTCTTTGAGTTGCTGTATATCAGTGTGCTGATATGAACTAATCTTGGTCACTTACAGCAGTACATTGCACATGTCCTTATGAGACCTTGCTATCACCACCAGACTACTGGAGAGCTTCCAAACTGATCCAACTCTAACACTTTGTTCCAGTTACCAGGCTAGACCTGAAAAGATATAACATGTTTCACTTAATTCCAGAAAACAGTAAGATGTAGGCAAATGAAGTTGAAATGTGTTAGATATGGTGATTTCAAAATAACATTCAGGTTGCAAACATGGGAAAAAATAGTAAACTTGACAGAGTGACACTCAGAAATGTGAAGCAATGGGCATGTATTAAAGTGATAAATGCATCCTAAAAATAGACGAGGTTTCTAGAAGCATATTTAGCCATTTACAGGTTAAATAACTAATCAGGTAGAGTATGTATCATAAAGTTTAAGGCAATGTTGGAATGGTGAGGCTTGATCATTGGTGCAAACATTAGTACATATCAGTATACAGGAAAGTCAAATGACAATGTACCAAATTAAGATTTATTACTATAAGCAATCTTTTTCATGAGGAAAATAACAATTTTGGATATTGTGAGTGAATACAGCCAAATGTGGCCACACAGATCAACTAAAGGTACCAACAGATCCTGTATCATCAACCAAATGTGAAATTCTGATCCCCAAAACTTGTAAACAAGGATGGACATCTGCATGTGTGAGACATACGCAATGTACTAGTTAAAATCACATGTGCAAACATAATTCAAATGATCTGTTTGAACATTTTTAGTGTATTTTTAAGAGTGTTGGTTACCAGTTATTAAACTCAATGATTCTGTGGAATAAGATATCAGCTGATGCTACAATACGCACTCTGTCAAAGTACTAAATTGAAATATGTTACCATACAGAGGCATATTCATGATGAAAATAACATCTTGGGATATTTGAAGTGCACACAGCCAGAACTGAACCTTACAGATTCACTATAGGTACAATATCAGCCTATATGATGTACTGAATGTCAGCTTTTGATCCCAAACATTCTACAATATATGCATATTTGTTCATGTCAGATATGTAACCATGTTAAGATCAGTTGTACAAAGTTAAATTCAAATAATCTGTTTGAATATTTCTTATGTAACCTTTAGACTGTCATTTAACAAATATTATTAGTAATTAATAATGCATAAAGCAAAATGGATCATTAGAATTCCCATAATATCATCTAGGCCACAATGCCGCACTACATCAATCAGTATCTTAATGAAACTGATAAAATGGAATGCATTTTGTGTTCAACTTACATCATTGTTTTCTTACATGCAAGGGTAAATATACCTGGGGAAAGTATATTTTATCCCTTTGACCTGTATTTCATTCTCTGACAGCTTAATATGATTTTGTAGAGAACTTGAGCAGGTTCTAGTATAAAGTTTTCATCTCTGTCCTCTCACCAATTACCTTATAACTATGTTTATAAACAATAACTGATAGCTATACAACCAGATATGTGTTACTCAGGAAGTTACCCCATCACAAACACATAAATTAACTGTTTGGACCCCTAATAAATAGTTTCAATGACCTAAAGGCACAATACAAAATAGAATTTTGTCTTCATGTATTTTAAATGAAGGTCTCATTTTGACTTACAAAGATATTTTCTCTGACAAAATTTGACAAATATCCATCATTGGAGCTTGTGTATGGTGTAGGATACATACATGCTGATATCATTTAATACCAATCCCAATAAATATTATATATGTGCATTTTTGGGGGAAAAATTTTATTTTAAATTTTTTAAAAAAATTTCATTCAAATTTTTAAAATAAAAATCAATTTTTTATTTTTTTATTTTATTTTTATATTTTCAAAGTTAATATACATAACATATTAAAATTTCATGTGTCTATCATTAATAATAAAGATTTTATATCAAGTTAAACTTTACTCAAATGCTGCACTGAAAGGCCATAGAACACAATTAATTTTACTATATATTCTCTACATTTGTTTCTCAATACTGAACTTTCCACTGTGTGACAACCAATACAAATCATATGTTAATCTAAAATACCTTCAAAGATGACTTCACGGTGAAGTTCTTGTCAAAGGTTGACCTGCATTTTTTTGAAAGGCTTGACTGTCAACAAACCAACGTGCAATGGAACACATATTTCACTTCCGGATCATCACCAAGACCTTATTACTCACTGTACACTGTCGCCGAAACACACACAGACAACCACACCATAAGCTCATATTCTAAAGAATAAACAATTGCCTTTAAATCCATACCAAGAATGCATAAA
Organism: Megalonaias nervosa; assembly: GCA_016617855.1. Lineage (NCBI taxonomy): Eukaryota > Metazoa > Mollusca > Bivalvia > Unionida > Unionidae > Megalonaias > Megalonaias nervosa. The sequence goes on along the minus strand of JAECUM010017442.1, from coordinate 18,874 downwards.
TCTAACTCCTGTATCACCACCAAACAACTGTCTTGCAGTGCACATCCGTAAGAAGAACCGGAAGTCCACAGCTAGAACCACTGCCAAACATCCACGCTGAAACCAATTCAAGAGTAATTTCCCTTTATTACCAATTGCACAAACAACAACAACAACAACAACCAAAGAGATTATAAAGAGTTAATAAATGTTACCCATGTCTCTTCAAGTAAAGTGAAATAACAATATTTCTTTGTAAAGTGATTTTTAACAACATTTCATTGTAAAGTAATTTTTCTTCTATTTTTCTCACGGCTAAAGCGAGGCATATGAAAGCACATCTCTCTGTCTCTCTCTCATGTTTGATATTTCAATGCAACATGACAAAATCATCACATACGTTTCGTACATTTACAGAGAAAATTTGTTTGCAAAATATTAAATCTCAATTTGGAGCTTTCATTGTTCATGTTAAATTTTCCATTAGCAAGTAAAAACTTATTCTACTACTAAATATGATATCAACAGTGACCCATACTCTCTCTCTCTCTCTCTCACACACACACACACACACACACACACACACACGCCACGCACGCACACACCGAGCAAAAGTGAATCTGAAAAACCTCTCTCTCTCCCTCTCTCTCTCTCTCTCTCTCACTCTCTCTCATTTAGATACATCCGCGATAGGAATTAAATAATCACACGAGCTACCGCACCTTACAGAGCGTATTGTATGGAGCTTGCACAAAATTCAGGTGAAATTAAGGGACCTTTTGGAATCCTCGATTAATATGGTTAAACTATGACATCGAACAAACAACTAGTACAATGGACGTAATTATATTTTGTATTGCAGGCTTCCTTACACCATCCTCACCTCTAACTAACCCCACTGGTTTCAGAATGTTTAAAATTTTTGATAAGTCTCGCATATACATCTCAGACGAATTGGCAAGTATAAGATTCCTATAGCCCGTTACAAATTTACGACTGTTTTTTATTTTTTATTTTTTTAATCCTGTACCCATAATATGTGGAATACGAGCATTTACATAAGCGATCATAATATTCTCACCAGGAACCAAAACAATTAAAGGCATTATCTAGCAATAGTCAAAATCATACCTAAGTTAATCCAAATTCTGCGTCCATGATCAATCTAGGAATTTCACGAAGCGCTTTTACTCATGTAGTACCTACTAAAATGGGGTATGCGATAGCGCTCAGATTATTGCATTCGTACTGAAAACCAGCCTCTAGATTCGTGCTTCTCTACAACAAAATAATAAATATAGTCTAGTCTATAAATGTACAGAAATCAAGGAATATCATGAAGTTCTTTTGTTTCATGTTCCTTCAAAGATATATGGACATGTGCTATGTAGTACCGTATGATTCCTACCACCCATATCAACAACTAACTTAAAATCTGTGTTTGTATGTGCCTAAGTAAAATGTATTGGGCTTCCTTCACATCAACCTACCGTTTTAATTTTAGAATACTTGCTCAGAACCAACTTGTATATTTCTCTTTGTAAATGCCTGAGAAATATATATTGGGTTTCCTTCACATTTGTAGACGTCAAATTATCTCGGTGTAAAATATGGGCATTTACATCATGACTGATAAAATCTTCTTTGGGAACCAAAACAACCTCACATATATTTTATCATACTATAGTTAGGATATTTGAAATTATGTGAGCTGTATATAAATCAACAAATTTCATATTGTTCGTTCTTCACATGTTTAATTTACACGAAAGGTTTCTGAACCTATGCTATAAAGTACCGTCTCAATTTTAGCATCCGTGTTCAGAACCAATTTATATATTTCTCTTTGTAAGGTACCTAACTTTCAAGCGATGCATCTTCGCTCAGAACCACGACCTTCTTACCACTGCCTCTCACAGCACAAGTTGATGCCAAAATAAACATGAGCATAACTATTTTGTACAATAACCATCGACACTAACCAACAGCAGATTAAAGGATTAGTCCTTATTTTACACAAAAATCGTATCACGAGCATATAAAATGTAACAATCGACAAAAGTCTGTTCATTACTGCAAGTTCCCTTATTACATTTGTGCCTAGAACCAATATTTCTTGCTGAAAGAAAATTACACAGAAATAGAGTTCCGATACTCATACATCTTTCAGAACAAATGACAAACGAATAAGATCTTTATTGCCGCATATAAATTTAAGTCCTTTTGCCAATTATGTGCCGATAACATGTAGAACAAAGACATTAACTTCATAGATGATAACATCCCCGCTGGGAACCAAAACAACTTCTTATTTGAAATACTATGCGCTAGGTAACATCTTTAATAGGATATCTGAAATTCTGTGTCCTATATAAATCAACAAATTTCAGATTGTTCGTGCTTTTCAGGTTGTTTCACTTACATCAGAGATTTATGCGCATGAGCTATAAAGTACCGTATCAATTTTAGCATCCGTGCTCAGAACCAATTTATATATTTCTCTTTGTAAATGCCCGAGTCATACGTAGTTGGTTTCTTACACATCTGTACACATCACATTATCTCCACGTATATCATTTAACATCTTTTCATCTTTAGGTATTGCAGTTTAGCAGCTTTATTTTTAAATCGTTGCTCACATGAGGTGGTTCCTGTATAAGGTACCTACACTCGTTTCTTTCAAGCGATGCATTTTCGCTCAGAACCACGACCTTCTTACCACTGCCTCTCACAGTTCAAGTTCATGACAAAATAAACATCAGTATAACTATTTTTTACAATAACCATCTGATACTAACTACCAGTTAATTAAAGGACTAGTCCTTATTTTACACAAAAATCGTATCACGAGCATATAAAATGTAACAATCGACCGAAGTCTGTTCATTACTGCAAGTTCCCTTATAACATCTGTGCCTAGAACCAATATTTCTTGCTGAAAGAAAATTACACAGAAATAGAGTTCCGATACTCATACATCTTTCAGAACAAATGACAAATGAATAAGATCTTTATTGCCGCATATAAATTCAAGTCCTTTAGCCAGTTATGTGCCGATAACATGTAAAACAAAGACATTAACTTCATAGATGATAACATCCCCGCTGGGAACCAAAACAACTTCTTATTTGAAATACTATGCGCTAGATAACATCTTTAATAGGATATCTGAAATTCTATGTCCTGTATAAATCAACAAATTTCATATTGTTTGTGCTTTTCAGGTTGTTTCACTTACATCAGAGATTTATGCGCATGAGCTATAAAGTACCGTATCAATTTTAGCATCCGTGCTCAGAACCAATTTATATATTTCTCTTTGTAAATGCCCGAGTCATATGTAGTTGGTTTCTTACACATCTGTACACATCACATTATCTCCATGTGTATCATTTAACATCTTTTCATCTTTAGGTATTGCAATTTAGCAGCTTTGTTCTTAAATCGTTTCTCACATGAGGTGGTTCCTATATAAGGTACCTACACTCGTTTCTTTCAAGCGATGCATCTTCGCTCAGAACCACGACCTTCTTACCGCTGCCTCTCACTGCACAAATTGACGCCAAAATAAACTTCAGTATAACTACTTTTTACAATAACCATCTGATACTAACCACCAGTAAATTAAAGGACTAGTCCTTATTTTAGACAAAATCGTATCACTAGGGTATATGGTGCAACAATCGACCAAAGTCTGTTCATTACTGCAAGTTCCCTTATAACATCCGTGCCTAGAACCAATATTTCCTGCTGAAAGAAAATTACACAAAAAATAGAGTTACGATAATCATACGTCTTACAGAACAAATGAATAAGATCTTTATTACCGCATATAAATTTAAGTCCTTTTGCCAATTATGATATCCCCGCTGGGAACCAAAACAACTTCTTATTTGAAATACTATGCTTTAGGTAACATGTTTCATAGGATATTTGAAATTCTGTGTCCTGTATAAATCAACAAATTTCATACTGTTCGTGCTTTTCAGGTTGTTTCACTTACATCAGAGATTCGTGTACCCGAGCTATAAAGTACCGTACTAAATTTTTCATCCGTTATTATTACCAAAGGAACATGAGATGCTAAACAATTGTAATGGAGATAATTTGACCTGTACCAATGTGCGGGAAGCACAATATATTTTTCTCTGGCATTTACAAACACAAATGTGTAAGTTGGTTCTGAGCGTGGATGCTATAAATTGATACGGTATTTTATAGCACACGTCCTGGAATCTTTGATGTAATTGAAACAAAAAAAAAAAAGAAAGAAATGTGTGAAATTTGATGATTTATACTGCACACTTAATTTCAGATATCCTACTAAAGATGCTAACAATGGCATCATAATACAGTTTTGAAGTTGTTTTGGTTTCCAGCAGGGATTTTATCATCAATGACGCTTACAAGGATGCTATCACCGATGACGTAAATATCCGTTTTCCACATATCATCAGCACATTATTGGAAAACTGACGTGAAGTTGCATGGAACAATAAAGCTCTTTTTACTTTGTCATTTGTTCTGATAGATGTATAGGAGACGGATCTGTACTATTTATAATTTTCTTTCAACAAGAGGTTTCGGTTCCTGGAGTGGATGCTATTTGAAACTTATAGTAATGGATAGACTTACGTGGATTATTACACGTCTATACATACCATTGTTATATCCTTTCTGTCTAAAAGAAGGACTAGTGCTTATTTTAATTGACGGGTGCATAGTGTAAAATATCATAATATGCAGATATTTATTTTGATATCAACTTGTGTAGTGATACGCACTGATTAGAATGTCGTGGTTTTGAGCGCGGGGTTGCATATCTTCAGATATACGTGTAAGTTGGTTCTGAGCACGCATGTTAAATTTGATACGGTACTTTATAGCACCGGTACATGAATCTTTGATGTAAGTGAATCAACATGAAAAGAACGAACTGTACGAAATGTGTTGATATCTACCGCACACTGAACTTCAAATATCCTAGTAAAGATGTTAACTTTAACATGAAAATTCATATATGACGTTGTTTTGGTTCCCAGCGGGGATGTTGTTCTCGATGATTTAAATATCCGTATTCTACATGTTATCGGCACATGTTTGGGAAAAGGACGTGAATTTGAATGTGGTAATAAAGATCGTCTCTTTTAATTTTTTTGTCATTTGTTATTATAGCTGTGTGGGAGTCGGACCTCTACTATTTGCAATTTTCTCTGAGCACGAAATCTTGGTTCCAGGCTCGGATGCTGTGAGGAAACTTGCAGTAATGAATATACTTTAGTCGATTGTTACATATATACTCTCGTGATGGCCTTTTCGTCTAAAATAAGGAATAGTAATTACTTTAATTTATTCGTAGTTAGTGTCAAAATCATAATTTACAGATATTTCTTTTGGCATCAACTTGCTCTGACCGGCAGTGATAAGAACGTCACGGTTCTGAGAGCAGATGCATCGCTTCGCAGAAACGAGTATATATACCTCACATAGGAACCAGCTGTTGTGAGCAATGATTTAAGAAGAAAGCTGCTAAATCACAATGCATAAGGATCAAGATCTATTAAATGATATACAAGAAGATAATTAGACGCCTACAGATGTGTAGGAATATATATATATATATATATATATATATATATATATATATATATATATATATATATATATATATATATATATATATTACTCAGGCATTTACAAAGAGAAATATGTAAGCTGGTTCTGATCACGATGCGAAAATTAATACGGTACTGTATAGCTCAGGTGCATGAATCGTTGATGTAAGTGAAACAACATGAACAGCACGAATAATATCAAAAATTTGTTGTTTTGTACAGCACACAGAATTTTAAATATCCTGGTAAATGACATAGGTGGAGATAATGTGACGTCTACAAATATGATGGAACCCAATATATGTTATTCGGGCATTTACAAAGACATACATACAATTTGACTCTGAGCACGGATGCTAAAATTGATACGGTATTTTGTAGTATAGATCCATGAAGCTTTGATTTATGTGAAGCAGCATGAAACGAAAGAATTGTTTTATATTTGTTGATTAATAATGCTCACTGAATTTCAAATTTCCTAGTAAATATGTTAAGTATGGCATAAAAATATATGAACTTCATTTGGTTCCCAGTGATGATCGATGACGTAAATGTCACTGTTACACATGTTATATCGACGAATTATTAAGAAAAGGGACTCAAATTTGTATGCGAGTGTATGGCAGATTAGTCATATATGATTTGTAACTATCTTTCAACAAGAAATGTTGGTTCTAGGCACGGATGATATGAGGAAACTTGTAGTAATAAGGAGACTTAGACTGTCACGTGCGGTTGTCGATAAGATGTACATTTTTATGTATGTATATAGATGATATCTAAGAGTTCATAGAAATAAATCAAACTTAATTTTGTGGAAGCAAATGTACTGAATATAAAGAGGTAATTGGTGTGTATATTTCACTACTAGTGCGTATGTACTTGAGAGAGAGAGAGAGAGAGAGAGAGAGAGAGAGGGGGGGGCAGGGAGGACGCAAATGTTACTTTTCCTATTGTCATTGTTAATCAAAAGATCAAGGGGGAGATAGGTGGCATGGAGGACGCAGATGGTGCTTTTCCTTTAGTCAAGTTTGATTAAATGTCGTTACAGCCAGTTATTTGTTTTCAATAAATGAAAGGGTTTCTAATTAAAAATTATATTAGGATATCTTTGTTTACGAATGTCGTGATTCTTAGCGATGCATATCTTAAACTATAAGTGTATAAGTACCTTGCGTAGAAACCTCTCTTTTCTGCCCAGTGATTAAAGATTACGGATGTTAAATTATATTACATAAGGAACAGGAGATGCAAAACGATTTAAATGGAGATAATTTGACTTGTGCAAATGTGCGGGAAGCACAATATAATTTTCTCAGGCATTAGTAAACATAAATGTTTAAGTTGGTTCTGAGCATGGACGCTTGATACGGTACTTTATAGCACAGGTCCAGAAATCTGTTATGTGAGTGAAAAAACATGAAAAGAACGAAATGTGTGAAATTTGATGATATATGCTGAACACTCAATTATAAATTCTACTAAAGATGTTAAATATATCATGATAATTCATATATCGAGTGATTTTGGTTCTCAGCGGGGATGTTATCTTCTATCATTTAAATGGTCCGTATTCTACATGTTATCGGCATATGTTTGGGAAAAGGCCATGAAATTCTATGTGGCAATAAAGATCGTTTTCACTTTGTCATTTGTTCTGATAGCTGTTTAGGAGTCGGACCCGTATTATTTGCAATTTTCTTTCAACAGGAAATGTTGGTTCCAGGCACGGATGCTATAAAGAAACTTGCAGTACTGAATTGGCTTTGGTCGATTATTACACTATATACTCTCGTGATAACCTTTTCGTCTAAAATAAGGAATAGTAATTACTTTAAGTTACTGGTGGTTAGTGTCAAAATCATTATATATATATATATATATATATATATATATATATATATATATATATATATATAATTGGCATTAACGGGTACTGTGAGAGGCAGTGGTAAAAACGTCGTGGTTCGGAGGGCAGATGCATCGCTTCACGGAAACAAGTATCGGTACCTTACATAGGAACCAACTCTTGTGGGCAATGATTTAAGAATACAGCTGATATATTGAAATTCCTAATGATCAAGCGATGTTAAATGATATACCAGGAGAAAATTTTATGTCTACAGATGTGAAGGAAACCAAATATATTTTACTTGGGCACTTACAAAGACAAACGTACTCAATTGTTTCTGCGCGCGGATTCTAACACTGATACGGTATTTTGTAGCATTGATCCATGAATTATTGATTTATGTGAAGCATCCTGAAGCCAAAGAATTGTATGAAATTCGTTGATTAATATTTCTTACTGAATTTCAAATTTCCAAGTAATTATATTTTGTATGGCAATATAATATGTGAACTTCATTTGGTTCCTAGCGATGATGTTATTATTGATGACGTAAATGTCACTATTGCACATGTTATGGACGAATTGAAAAATGACGTGAATTTGTATGCGACTGTATGGCAAAAAGACCTATATGATTTATTTTTATCTCTCAACTAGAAGTTTTGGTTCCAGGCGCGGATGATATGAGGAAACTGATAGTAATAAATAGACATAGGTATATTGTCACACGCGGTTGTTAGTAAGATGTACATTTTGATATATGTCTATCGATGACATCTAAAGAAAGTTCGTAACCAATAATTCTAATTTAATTTTGTGGAAGGAAATGTATTGAATATGTTTAGATAACTTGTGACCATATTTCATTTCCAGTTCGAATGTTCTTGAGTCACAAGAGAGAGGACACGGTGGACGCGGATGTTACTTTTCCTTTAGTCAAGGTTTATTAAATGTCGTTACAGTTAGTTATTTGTGTTCAATATCTGAAATGGTCTCAAATTAGGAATTCTGTTAGGATATCTTTGAGTACGGATGTCGTGGTTCTGAGTGATGATGGATATCTTCAAATATACGTGGATAGGTACCTTACATAGAAATCATGCTTTTCTGCGCAATGGTTAAGGAATAAAGATATTAAATTATATTGCGTAAGGAACAAGAGATGCTAAACGATTTACATGCAGATAACTTGACTTGTACCAATATGCGGGAAGGACAAGATATTTTACTCAGACATTTAATAACACAAATGTGTAAGTTCGTTCTGAGCACGGATGCTAAAAGTGATACGGTATTTTATAACGCGGGTCCAGGAATCTTTGATGCAAATGAAACAACATGAAAAGACCGAACTGTGTGAAATTTTCCGATTTATACTGCACACTCAGTTTCACATGTCCTAGTAAAGATGTTAACTATGGCATGGTAATTCATGCATGAAGTTGTGTTGGTTCCCAGCGGGGATGTTATCATCGGTGATGTAAATGTCCGTATTCTACGTGTTATCTGCACATGCTTGTGAAATTCTCTGTGGCAATGAACATATTTGTTTTTCCTTTGTTATTTGTTTTGATAGCTGTATAGGAATCGGACCTCTACTATTTGCAATTTTCTTTCAACAAGGAATGTGTTTAGTGTCAGATGGTTAGTGCGTGCCAAAATCATAAAATACTTATTTTTATTTTGGTATCTGTACTCTAACAGGCAGTGGTAAGAACGTTGTGGTTCTGAGCGAAGATGCATCGCTTCAAAGAGACGAGTATAGGTACTTTACATAGGAGCCAGCTTTTTTGAGCAATGATTTAAAAATAAAGCTGCTAAATTTCAATTCCTAAGGATCAAGAGATATTAAATGATATACATAGAGATAATTTGACGTCTACAAATGTGAAGGAAACCCAATATATATTCCTGAGGCATTTATAAACACAAATGTTTAAGTTGGTTCTGAGCACGGATGCTAAACTTGATACTGTACTGTATAGCAGAGGTCCATGAATCTTTCGTGCAAGTTAAACACGGAAAGAACGAATAGTATGAAATTTGTTGATTTATACAGCACACTGAATTTCAAATATCCTAGTTAAGATGTTAACTATAGTATGATAAAACATCTTTGAAGTTGTTTTGGTTCCTAACGGGGATGTTATCATTCATGATGTGAATGTCCGTATTCTACATGTTGCGGCACGTGAGTGGGATTATGACACGAATTTCAATGTAACAATAAAGATGTTTGTCATTTGTTCTGATATCAGTATGGGAGTCTAACCTGTACTATCTCTAATTTTCTTTCAACAAGTAATATTGGTTCCAGGAACGGATGCTACAAGGAAACTTGAAGTAATGAATTGGCTTTGGTCGCATGTTACACTGTATACACAATCGTGATAACCGTTTCGTCTAAAATAAGGAATAGTACTTACTTTAATTTACTAGTGGTTAGTGTCAGATGGTTAGTGTCAAAAACATAATATACTTACTTTTATTTTTGCATCAACTCTTGAAACAAAACTAAACGTTATTTCTACATTTAATGGTAAGCAAATTGAAGAGCTTTTACTATTTTGTCCTGAAGATAAATTATAAAATATTATAATGCAAGAAACAGCGCATATAACTTTTGTTTTCTAATGAAAGTATTAAAAATACATATTTTTAGGTTTGTCCTTTCTAACGGAGTAATTGCTTAATGTATCCGAATGGAAATATTATTTCCTAAAGTTTACATTCCAGAACATACTCTCTATCAAAGCTATGGGGAACGGTATGTTATGGATTATGTACCAATCATTGTTCGGCAAGTAAAGTTTTAATGTTAAGTAGCCCACTTTTTAACCAGTGAAATCAACACACATTAAGATTTGGCTATATTTTCCTCCATTTTCTGCCCAGCCTAGTGATTCATCATTTCAACTGTCGTCCTCTTTATTTATATCTGACTCCTTTCACTCAATAAGATCTACATTTTATATAGTTTACTTCATTCAACATTAAAAATGAAAGACAAGAAATGAAATGAAATTAAAACAAGGGCCGATTACAAACTTAGGAAACTTACACGTTTCAAGTGAAAACCAAAGACATAAAGTTGATATCTTATTCATAAAACTTTATTCGCCAAACTTGATTTCGTGTAAGGATTCTAATCGTTCATCTGATAATAAAAATACTTAAAAGGACTTTACGATAGTTCCGTAACTGTAAGACCTACAATATATGGGGTGATTATACTTGAATAAATCCTGGCTCAAGATGGTAATTTTGTTAGAATGTTTGAAGACTGTGTGGTTTCATTCCGAAATTGTTACAATCCGGAATGTAGTGTGTGATTAACAATTTTTCAGTCATATCGCTACGATGTCTGCAGTGTGTCAATGTATAGTGATTTCTAGCTCAGGGGCATCATGCCGCAGACATGTAGTATGATGTCCCACCCAGTCACGTTATCCTGACACCAGGCCGACCAGTCCTAACACTAACCTCTTAATGCTGAGCGCATGGCGAGGCAGCGGTTGGTACCATTTTTATAAGTCTTTGGTATGACTCGGCCGGAGTTCAAACCCGCGACCTCCCGCATCCGAGGCGGACGCTCTAACCACTAGGCAATCTGGGCGGTGGATCCGGAATCTAGATCATACCTTTTAAAGTCATATCGCTACGACGTCGGCAATATGACAGTTTATAGTGATGTTTATCATTGGGGCATCATCCCGCAGACATGTAGGATCATGTCCCATCCAGTCACATTATCCTGACACCAGGCCGACCAGTCCTAACACTAACCTCTTTATTCTGAGCGCCAAGCGAGGCAGCTGCTAGCACCGTGTTTTAAATTCTTTGATATGACTCGCCCGGGGTTCGAACCCGCCACCTCCCGCATCCGAGGCGGACGCTCTAACTAATAGGCCACCGGAGCGGTCCTTAGACTTTTGCACGTGATTCATAGCAGGACGAATTAGCCCATGGACCCAACAAATTCAAGTAGATTATCTACCGATGCATAACGAGAAAATGTGTAAAAGCTGAGCAAATTAAAATCATGATAGCTAATTAAACAACTTTTTCAAAATATATCTAATATTTTGAATGGGTGATAGTGCTATAGCTATCCACAAGAGATAAAAATTCTGTTTCAAAGAAGGATACAATTCATACAAAAGTAATGTATTGTAATTCCTTGATAAAAGAGAATATGACATCAATATTTATTATGGGGAAAACATACGAGATCAACTGTTGTAAAATCTTGTAATCGAAAAATTAGATATCAAAATGTTACATTTTGCAATTGTAGTCAATATTTAAATATGAAAATCAATATTATGAGCTAATTATAAAAATGCTTTGCGGACAGCTTCATATTGGCGATTCTAATTTTACTGTTTGTGACATGAATTAAAATTGGTATTTTTTAAAAAGATACTCAGCTGAACAGATTTATGAAATCTAGTTTCTGAAACAAAAAAGGACTTTTTGAATTTGGAAGAAGAAAGGAATAATGTAAAAAAATACATGGTACAAAATAAACGGTTTGATCTATTATCGCATGAATGGGATAATTGATAATTAAATAAATTGCAGATCAAATCTATGCATTACATATCATGCATTTCAGATCCGGGTACTAAGAACAATTTAACTATGCCGATACATTTCAACCACGCACGAAGCTGAAACTATGTCTTGTGTATTATTCCTCAATGTAAATTTCCTCCGTAAGAAAGTATATACTAGCTCAATAACGTGTAACGCAGCTGAAATCAAGAAACATTAAACTGAATAATTTCTACTGGATTTATTTCAATTATAATATGAGTTTACATCATCAAGTAGTGTACTTATCAGTTCTATTTTCATCGAGTGCACAACTTTGTAAAACATAAGTAGTTAATGGGGGCGATATAGGGCATATGGGGCCAAAGAAGGAAAAACAGCCTGGGACGATATGGGGGCAGAGATTTATAGGGCATGTGAGACCAACAAAGGAAAAACGCCCTGGGGCGATATAAGGCAAAGATGGGTAGGGGCAATGGGAATGAGCATTACAAGACCCCCTGGAACAATATAGGGACAAGATGTATAGGGTTCATATACATATGGCAAAGTGATTAAATATCTTTTCGAGGCATGTGAGTGGCCCTGAAAAGGGCCGTTTGGGTCTTCTTCTATTTTCTCCAGTTCTTCCACCATCTCCTCACTTTCTCTATGATTCCTTTCTTCTTTTATTTCATGGTCTGGTATCCAGTCAGGATGTCCCATGGATCTAAACGTTTCCTGCACCTTAATTCAGTGTTCGCTCAGTCTCTCAAAGTCCTCTTTATTTCTTTCTGTTTTCTTTGTCCTTTCACTCCTTAGTTCAGGTATCTTTTATCTTCTTCACCTCTTCTTCCAGCACCTTTCTCATCATTTCTTCTGCTTTTCTTTAATTGATCTAATCTCCACTTCACGAAAGACCACTCGGTGAAGTTAAGTATGTCTTGCAAAAAGTACCTCACTTTGATCACATCACCAAGGGCGTGCTTCAATGTTCCCACTCTAACATACTAAGGCTGGATGAAGCCTCTTAATTTTTCCACTTCCTTCTCTTTCATGCCTTTCACTAGATCACTGGCTACTTTCAGGCTGGTCACTTGACTTGTCACAAAGTCTTTGGTAGCTGGATACCTTCATTCATGTTCAAGCCTTTCCACCACATAAGCTGCATCCACCATCCAGTACCAAACGTCTTTCAAGTTATTAAATAAATCCATGTTCAAAGGTGTTAACTAGCCAACTCTGGGTAGCCAGACCGATGATGATGATGATGATGATGAATATGAATTTAGGTCGCCTATGCAAACTAGGTGCTTTTGCGACCAGTTTGTGCCTGAGAGTCAGGCTTTTAATTGGTCGGTACTGTGAGAATGGTGCCATCACAGTCCCGCGTTTATGTGCAATGTCGCACTTCTAACTTAGGCTTGGTCGAGGAAAAAGAGCAGAGGGACCCAGCGAGGGTGCAAATGCCGCAGCTATCGATGTTGTGCACGCCCCAAAACAGCAGACCGTACTTATTTGTCAAATTCAGTCCTGTTGTACTAATGGACGAAGCCTAGCGCCAATAATGTGTAAGCCACCTGTGCAATTAACCAAATAAAATAAGTTTTTAAATTTCGTTATTAATTACATTCATAGTTGGAATTTTGTGTACAAAGTGTACATAGATATTTGTAAAGTATACCAGTCAGCTAAGTCATGATGACTAATATATTTTGGTATCACGCATAATATTCAGGAGTAAATTTTGACGGTGGTAGCAAAAGGATCAAATTAGTGCTTGGATAAAGCAATTATCGAAAGAGGGTTTCAAAGGGTCAAAAAGAAAACCTCATGCATTCAGGCAATATTGGCAGTCGTATTTCTTTTCTTTCTTCCTTCCGACTTCTCCTCTGGTGTGCAGGCTCGTCCGGTGGGCAGGCTACTCCGGTATATGACGGCTTACCATATCTGTTATTAGTGGCAGCTCCACTGGTCTTACGCCTCCCTTTTTTGTAGCGTCCGCAGCTTGCATTTAGTATAGGGTAGCTCGACTTTAGCAGTGCATATACTACAGCGTTATGGCCACGTTGTTTTCTTTGTTCTTTGTTCTGTTGTTTTGTGGTCCTTTGTGTGTAGCTCATTGTCTCGCCTTTTCCCGCCGGCGCCCCTTTTACCGCGCTCCCGGTACGCCGATCTGGCCTATTCGATGTCTACTGCCTGAATAACCTGCAATGGGTAGCCAGACTAGTAGTAGTAAGAAGAATTATAGTCGCTTACGTATACAAGTACTTTTTCGACTCGTTAATTCCTGGATGTCAGGATTTTTAATTGGTCGGGGTTGAAGGAATGGTGCCACTACAACCCCGCTTTAACGTGCGATGGACGCACTTCTTACTTTAATGTCTGGCAGAGGAAAAGGAGGAAAGGGACCCGGGGAGAGGGGTGCACAGCCACGCCCTTGAACTCCAGGCCGAACTTAATTGATCAAATTCAGTCAGTTGTAGTAATGGACAGACCTTAACACCAATAGCGTGTAAGTCACCTGTGCAATTAGTGAAATTCAAATGCAGTTATATAAACTTTCCCTATCTCCTAACTGTCGAATTTAATCTAGTACCTTAGTGTACATAATAGTAGTCCCTATTAATTTACTATTATAAATGTCAAATGGACTGTAATTGTTTTGTGTCAATATTAGGAACAAGATTGTACTTTTGAACGGCTCTCAAAGGATCAAATAAGGAGTAGTGGTTTAATCGAATTGAGACTCCAAGCCAAAATGGAATCCCTTAATACTAAATAGGCAATTTGAACCCTAAAATGGGCTGTTATGGCATGTTAGTCGAAGGTTCCGTTGCGGTTTTCTCTGTCTCTAATTTCTTCCAGGGTTCGTGTGTCTTTCCTGGTCTGTTTCGGGAATGCCTTGTACTCATGCACTGCACACAAGTAAGTAGCAGCTTCCACTAGACTGTGTGTAGGATAATGTCGGTAGGCTCCCTGGTAGTACTGGGAAAGGATTCTTACCCCAAAATGCCATTGCGCAGGTCTTGGCTTGTAGGTATCCAGTGTTCTCCATGCAAGGTATTTAACAGCATTGATGAAGTGACATGCTTTTCTGATATCATCCAGTGTTGTTTCTATTTCCATGGTTCTGAACGCTTCCCGGTTTGGGTCAGTTTCCTCTTTCTTTTCCTCCCCTCTTGCCTCTGTTCCTATATTTTTAGTTTCTTCGTCCTCACTGTTATCATTTGACGAGGACATTTCTAGGTCTGCTTCAACTGTGTCAGCGATTGGAGACCAACGAGTTACCTTCTGCCATTTAGGTGGTGGTTTTTTTTTAGAAGTATGGGCTGCTATGCTCGCAAAAGTCTCCTCTTTCTGTTGTTTTTGTTTTAATGGAGCGTGGTCCGGTGATGCATGGGCAGTTTCGACCAATAGCTGGGCCCCTTGTATCTCATTGTTTGGCTCGGTCGACTGATGGATGTTGTTTACTTCGTGGATCGATTTAGGCGGGCTGCTCTCAGACTGGGTCTGCATAATATGCTCCCTCTGTCGGTCTGTCCTCCCCCTCTTCGACTCCTAGCCCGTTTTCTAACTTCTTTTTTCTCCCATACAAAGAGTAAAGTTGTTCTTTTTTGGTGAGCTCTTACATTCCAGCCGGTGACGATATCAAGGCCAAGAACTTTTACAGCACTCAACGCCTGGGCGGGAATTAGTGTTTCCATCGCTAGCTCCGTTGTTAGTGCTGTTCGCTGCTCTCTTCGCTGAGACTGGTAGCCAGACTGGAATGGAATGGAATTTGAAGTATACTGGCGTGCACCCATACTGGGTATGTGCCAGTGTTTAATGCCTGCAAGGCAGGCTGTTAAATACTCCTGGGAGAGGGAATCAGAGCTACCTCCTCCAGGCTTTAATGCACGCACCAAAAATACACTGACGTCGATGACTTAGCACACGGCCTTTTATCTTTTTTTGGACTATCGCTTCGTCAAAAAGGTGACTTGTTTTCCAAATCGCCAAAAAAACTTTCTCTTTGGTTGCTCCTCCTTTTCTTTGGACGAGTGTGTCTTTTCTGGGAGTGACGTCGACGCGTGGCCAAGCGCTTTTTCGGATATCGGGTCAAACGACGAGACTGTCCTTTTTTCCTTTTTCCTTTTTGGACAGGAGAACGACGATGGTAGTGGTGTGCACTTCTTTGAGAGTATACCTTTGGTGCACAAAATACATTGACGTCCATGGCTAGACAGGCGTCCTTTTATCTTATTTTTTGGAGGTTGTAATCTATCTTTCTGGCGAAATCAACTACTAACTTATCCATCAAAAAGAAAAATCCTCCCCTTTGCTTGCTTCTCCTTTATTTTGGACGAGTGTGTCTTTTCTGGGGGTAACGTCGATGCTTGGCTAAGTGGTTTTTTTTTTTTCCGATGACGTGACTGTCCCTTTCTTTTTCTTTTTCCTTTTGGACAGAAGAACGAAGATGGTGATGGTGTGCACTTCTTTGAGGGGACATCTTTGGGCGTCCAGGAACACCAAAATACTGACCCCCATCGTTTGTCCCAGGTCCTTTTATACTGGAATGTGTCGCCATTGATTGTCTTTACGTCGTATCATTTTCATGGCAGGCATCACACGTCGTGGCGGGGTTCGCAACGGACTTAATCGGGACAGTTCTTGCTTGGATAAATCCAGTAAAGCCTTTAACACACCCGATCTCTCTTGGACTTTAATTTTGAGTGCAGGTACTTTGTGAGCAGCTGCCACTGCCGCTAAAGAGGAGGGTGTCACCGCTGGAGGAGAAGTTCTTGGAGACTCTGGTTTCCAATTTTTCATCAAATTAGGAAAGACACGTGTAAATCGGGTTCGGCAGGCATCACCAGCAACGGAGAAGTGGAAGAACATGAAGCATCTGGAGACGTGGTCACCGTCGCTGCAGGTCGTGGCTTGGGGATGTAAGGTTGCGACCTGGCTGCAGTACCTCTCTTGCTAGTAGAAGCTGTTTTCTGGGGGCCTTTCTTTTTCTTTTTCTGGGGCTGTGACCTGGTCTTGACACCACATCTGTTTTTCTTCTGGGTACTTTTGGGTCGGAGAGTTGGGTTTTTCTTGGGGAGGACTTTGGGGGCATTGGGATCCCATTTTAAGAGGGAACGAATAATGACACCTCCTAGAGAACCGCTACCTCCAGGTTTCAAAATGATTTGCTTTTTGGTTTGAGTGTCGATCAAAGTTTTCGTCGATGACTTTGAAAGTGGAGGAAGAGGGAGCAGAGACAGTAGAGGTAGTCATAGTAGTGCAGGGAATGTCACTTTTGACATGAAGACAAACAAGACAAGAGTTTGTATACTTTTTTCAGGGCACGTTTATTGCAAACTTTAAATGTGAACACGAAAGTGAAAAAAACATAAAAGCCAAATGGTTAAGTACATTGATAAAATACACATCAAAACGATCACAGTGTACAACATTTTTGGTGATCAAGGTGTGGTGTCCTAGGGACAGTGTGTAATGTTCTTAGAGTCTACTTACTTGGTGTAGTCACGCAGGGATCCTCCTGGAATGGTCTTTCGGGGATGTCCATGCCGATGACGGTCCTGTCATGAAGGGAGTGGTTTTCGCCGATGACGGGTTCATCTTGTGGCACCGTCACAAACACAGGTTTAAAAGTTACTTTTTTCACTGAACGTTTGAATTTAGGATCACAAATCTTGGGCATACTTTGCCACTTCCTTTGTCCAAGCCTCGAAGCCCAAACTTTTTCCAGTCACGTATATCTTTCCGGTGAGGTTGTAAGTCACAAGTTACACACACATAGTCGTACGCATCTTCAGTAACTAAAAGTTGAAGAATCTTGTTTTCCCGTAGAGGTCGAGAAGTATCGAAATGAAAACGCAAGGCTTTTAACAGATTGAATCTCTCGTGTACATGTAAAGGGACCACTTTCATGTTTTGGGTGGTATGGACTGTTCCTAAAGAGTCCACAAGGAATCGGCTTGTAAAAGAAATCCCAGAAAGCAAGTCACTAAGACACACACCAGACGTCGACCCCAGTTCATTGGACACATTCCTGATAAAATGCAATGGTAATCCTCCACCGTTTGAATACTGTCGTTGATTTCCTTCCTTGGAATCAGTTGTATCACGAATGATAAAGGTCGAGGCATGGTAACCCACTTTAATACCTTCTTTCGTGTAAGGTAATAAGTGTACTTTTTGAATAGCATCGGTTTTATTTTAGTACCGTACCAAAATTGTTTAGTCACTAACTCACACACCACACGTCGTACAGAAGTTTCCTCTTGAACCAAAAAGAATAGTTCTTGTAAAGATTTGTTGTAATCCTTTAACTCGTCCGTTGAAATTCGGTGTATTATGATCACCTTGTAAGTAGAATGAGTGACATCCAAAACTCTATGAATCTCACATGTTTCATCAATGTCGGACCAATGAAACACTTTGAAATGAATCAGTATTCTTATACCATTCAGGTACCAGTGGTTCCAACATCAGTGACGTAACTGATGCAATTGTTCTTTGCGTTTCACTTATATTTTGACCAACTCTCGGTAAATGCGTTCTCTCTGTTCCAGAGGTAGATTCTGAATGTCCTCTTCTAAACTAGACATTCACAACAATGTCTTTCTTTTGTCGGAGGTAATTAGTGTACTTTTTGCACAGAGCCAATCGTTTTTCAGTAGCAAATCCAAATTTTTTAGTAATCTTTAGAAGCTCTAAGCGCTTTACAACATCTGACAACACTTAAAAAAAAAACATATATAATGATATGATTACAAAAATAAAAACAAACACCACGAAAATAGAAACAGAAAATATGCTGTAAATATTTAAGGCAAGGATACATTTTTAGGTCTTTAAGTCTGTTCTTGCAGTTGAAATAGGTGAGTTTTAAGAGCGC